>NW_018923202.1:32375-64209 GCF_002207925.1 Prunus avium | reverse complement strand
GATTGTAAGGAAAATCCGTTCATCAATATATCATACGACCCTTGATTTTCAAGGCGCCGGAGCACCATCTCTGTTACTCTTCCATTCATCCCATATATCATACGACCGTCGCTCCCTGAGCAACGCGCCGGAGCAACGCCCAAAATCCACCATCAACACCACCATTAAACGGCCTTGTAGCTCAGGCCGTGAACCAGACGGCCGAGATCAGTTCCTCTCTCGACCACAATCGTTTGATTATAAGTTGAACCCAAACAGGTGCACCACTTAACCATTTTCATCTACATCACCATCTCGACGCACGGTAGACCGTGCTGGCACGCCCGCGCACAACCGCACCGCATCCAAAAGAAGGAAGCCACGTGTTAACGCACATCCCCTTGGCCCGAAGCTCCAGGCCATGAGATTTGTGCAGCCAACAATTCAATGTTATGGATGATTTCATAGTTAATTGATTTCCTTGCTTTCATTGCCAAGTTGTTAATCTCCAGTTTATTATGTGCTTGATGTATGTTTTCTTGGAGTAGCTAACTAGGATTTTATGCATCTAGCACAGGTTGAGAAGGGGTTTAGATTCACCAATTCTACTCTCCTTTCACAAGCAACACATGAATGGCCTAAGAATCATTCAAGGGGTTAATAACCATAGGTTGACTGGGACAGATACCATGTTCTAGGACTTGTGTGATTATCATATTCTCAAGGAACTGAATGACTCTTGTATGCTTTATTTTAAGTAGATACCATGCTTAGGTTGCATATTAGATATCATGTGTTGTGTAGATAGCATGCACAATCACATGCCTTAGGAGAATCATGCATCCCGCACCTAGATACCATACGCTTGTATGCGATAATCTATTATTGATGAGCTTGAGTCAATTTCTATGCATTCATAACTTGGATAGGAAGACTAGTGGTAGATTCCAAGGCTCTAACACTTCTCAATCATTGTTTCACAACTTGTTGATTGCTGCCATTGTTACTTTCCAGCACTTCCATTTCATTCTCTTGTTTTCATTTCAACAACAAAACCCCCTATTTCGAGTGCGTGTGTGGTGCTAGGATTCTGTCCTAGACCTTGCCATTTGTTAGTTTGTTTGTTTCTTTGTGTTATGTTTTTCCAGCATTCCAAATAGTTTAACTTGTAACCATGTTACCATTCTCCGTGGGATCGACCTCGTATTTACATAAGCTATACTATAAACGGTTCGTGCACTTGCGAGAATTGATGTTGCTATTTTTAATAACTCATTTTAGTTGTTAGGAATAGGCTCAACAAGTTTTTGGCGCCGTTGCCGGGGAACCGGTAACGATGGTGCTATAGTTAGATTACTTTGAGTGTTTTTGTTTTAATTAGTTTTATTTGTTATTTTCGTTGGTTTTTCTTTCTGTATTCAGTTTTTCTTTTTAGTTGTTATCTCCATTTGAAGGCATTAATTTGGTTCTTGTGTGTGCATGTATGTCCGAATCTGAAACTGAGCCA
This sequence comes from Prunus avium, assembly GCF_002207925.1. Next base: position 62,723 of record NW_018923202.1, on the reverse strand, counting down.
CTTTCACCAAGAACTGTTGTTGTACGTGCTGGTTTGAGGAGGAATTATAGTTCTTCAAGCGCTGAATCTAAGAGCTACGAATCTGATGGTTCAAGCAAGATGGCAGAGATTCCAAACAACAACAATAATAATGAAGGAGGTGGTGCACTTGTTGTCCAACCTCGGAAACCCCTGCGTGAATTTTCCATTCCCAAAGTCACTGATCAACCTTCGTGCATCGTCTATCCTCAACTCACAATTGACAGGTTTGAGCTTAGAAGTGGTATGATTCATTTTCTTCCAACTTATTATGGTAATACCACTGAGGATCCGTACATGCATGTTAAGCAATTCTTTGAAATATGTGCTACAATCAAAATTCAAGGACTTGATGATGAGCAGATTAAGATGAGGCTATTCCCATTCAGTTTAAAAGATAAGGCTAAGTCTTGGTTATACTCTTTGCCTAATGCTTCAATTCGTACTTGGGATGAGCTTTCTAATAAGTTTTTGCAGAAATTCTTTCCAGCTCAAAAGACTAACAAGATTAGAAAGGAAATTCTTGGTTTCACACAAAGAGAAGGAGAAGCTTTTCATGAATGTTGGGAGAGGTACAAGGAGATGATGAGTTCTTGCGCACACCACAACATAGAGAGTTGGATGCAAATGCAATCTTTCTATGAAGGTTTGCTTGATTCCGAAAGGATGATGGTAGATGCAACAAGTGGAGAAGGACTGATGAACAAAACAGCAGATGAGGCTTTTACTCTCTTTGAATCTTTGAGTGCTAACTCTCAACAATGGAGCTACAATAAAGGAAGAGGAGCTCCTATGAAAGTTGTGGTTTCTGAGGTAAGTACTAATAATGAGATTGCTGCAAAACTTGATGTTATGTGTTCTTTGCTTCAACAGGCAGTGACTGGCCCTCTAGGAAACAAAGTGGAAGTTCAAGACCAATCTTTTGCAGAGCACATGCTAGAGAAAGCAAATGCCCTTCAAGCAAGGAATCCTCATAATGATCCTTACTCAAACACATACAATCCCGGGTGGAGAAATCATCCTAATTTCAGGTGGAGCAACAATTCAAATGTGCGACAATCTCAAGGACCTCCCCCAAGATTCCAAACACAACAAAGGAAATTCCAGCAAGCTCCCCAACAAGTGCAAGAATAAAGGGGCGATCAAATGGGAGAATTGCAAGACATGTTCAAGAAGTTCATGGGGGCAACAGATGCAAACCAATCAGAATCTTCAAAATGCAGTGAACAAACTAGAAGTACAAGTTGGGCAGATTGCATCCTCCTTGAGTAATAGAGCATCCGGAACTTTTCCGAGCCAAACGGAGGTGAATCCAAGGCATCATGAGCAAGTTAAAGCAGTGCACATCTTGAGAAGTGGTAAACAAGTTGATAATAAGGTTGGAGATGCCAATGAAGAGCAAGAAGAGGGAGAAAATGTGGAGATCATTCAGCCACCACAAGGGCAGCCCACAGGTTCCGCCAAACAACCCCTTAATCCTTCTTGAGAAGGATTTAGGGTTTAGGGTTTAGGTGAATCCAAGGCATCATGAGCAAGTTAAAGCAGTGCACATCTTGAGAAGTGGTAAACAAGTTGATAATAAGGTTGGAGATGCCAATGAAGAGCAAGAAGAGGGAGAAAATGTGGAGATCATTCAGCCACCACAAGGGCAGCCCACAGGTTCCGCCAAACAACCCCTTAATCCTTCTGGAAGGAGGACAGGCCCTAAGGTATCATCTAATGCTAATCAAGTTCCAATTTCAACTAATGCTTTTAGGCCTATTGCACCCTTTCCCAGCAAGTTATCAAAGTCAAAGAAAGATCAAGGCTTGGGTGAGATAATGGAAACATTCAAGAAGGTGCAAATCAACATCCCATTGCTCAATGCCATTGCTCAGATTCCAAAGTACGCAAAATTTTTGAAGGATCTATGCACTAACATGAGGAGATTCAAAGAGCATGAACAGGTTGCATTGAGTGAAGAGGTAAGTGCAGTGTTACAAAGAAAGTTACCTCAAAAGCTAAAGGATCCAGGTTCGTTTTTTATACCTTGCATTGTTGGTGATTTCAAGATTCAAAAAGCTTTGCTTGATCTCGGTGCATCTATTAACCTTATGCCATATCATGTTTATGAGAAACTTAACCTTGTTGAGTTGCAAGCCACATCTGTGACCATTCAATTGGCAGATAGAACTATTCGATATCCCAAGGGGATTTTGGAAGATGTGTTGGTGAAAGTAGAAGGTTTAATCTTGCCAGTTGATTTCTTAGTCTTGGAGATGGAAGAAGCACCAATTCCTGACAATGGATTGCCCCTTATCTTTGGCCGACCCTTCATGGCTACTGCTAAGACCAAGATCGATGTAGCACAAGGCACTCTCACCATGACCGTTAATGGGGAAACTATTGCATTCAAAGTGTTTGATGCCATGAATCTACCAAATGATGTTTAAGATTGTTTTCAAATTGAAGTATTGGGCGATCCAGGGAAAGAGAGATTTGATGGTCTTTCACATTCACTAGAAGCATGCTTGCTGCAAGGAGTAGACAAGGAGGAGCAGGGGGCTGCCCACATATTCAATGCTACAATTCCTACACTCAAGAAGGGGCTGCCCAAATTTGGACATACTCCAATCATTCCTCCAGTTCTTTGCGATTCTATTCATAACCAAAAAAGGAAAAGGAAAGCAGCAAGGAAACGATGGAAAAAGAAAACAAGCCTGGTGAACAATCTTGCATTGCATGAGGTGTCGATTGAGCCCAAACCCCCCCATTCACTATAGCAAGTTTGGATGTTTGGCTGAAGACATGAAACTTAGCGCTTCTTGGGAGGCAACCCAAGGTGACGAGGAGAAGATAGAACATGCAAGGAAGCCTACTTCAAAGGGGAGTTGTTTTCTAAACTCTAACATTTGGTTATGTCTTTTGCTTATCTTCTTTCAATTCATTTATAAGGCATTGCTTGTTCTTACACTCTAACCACTGAGGACAATGTTTCATTTAAGTTTGGGGGGAAGGATTTAGTTATGTTGTTTTATTGTTGTTTTATTGTCAAATTTAAAAATAGAAAAAAAAAATTGAGTGTTTATGCAGGATTTTGTGAGTTGCTTTGCCATCCTTTCAAACACCTAAGATAAGACTTGGATTTAATACTAATATGGTTTTTCAGAAATTGACAGTCATGGTTTAAGGCCTTTGTGTGGTTCTGAGTTAACTTTGTCTTGCATGCCATCCTTGGACTTATTGAGCACTTTGTCGAGTTAGTCCAATTTCTTGCGACTTGGAAACGTTATGCAATTCTACTTATCTCATGATCTGGGTTTCGTACTCTAGAACTTATTTGAATATCTCTTGAGACATTCTGTTGCCATACAATGCTTAGGAAGTGATTTAGGCCATGTTTAAATCATTTGAGCCTTTCTAACCATCCCTCTACATGTATTCATCCCTAGTCAACCCATTTGAGCATACGTTAAACCTTTCTTTGTGTAAACCATTCCTACCATAATAAATCTCTGTTTCTTATCTTTACCTATTCTTTGAGCAATTAAAGCTATCTTTAAAGAGAGTCTTAAAGAATGCAAGGTTTTTGGAGCAAAAGTGAATCATTAGTGCCATAACCCAAGTGTTGAAAAGAAATAAGTTTGGGGGTATTGGTAACTAATCAAAAGAGGTAATGAAGTGTGGCCAATGTAGTCACAACCCTAGGGTGTTATAAGGAGAGATCATGGTGATCTAGGGTAAAGAGCCACAAAATTAGGCCAAATAAACACATTTGAAGTGCTGAAATTATGTTGAAAATATGCTCATGTATGTGTTCCTTGCTTGTTTTAAAGTTCAATAATTTCTCATGCTCTTACCTATGCTTTAGTTGTGCTCAAGATTTTTTTACATATCCATATCCCCTCTTTCATTCAACCACTACCCTAAGCCTCATTACAACCCATGTAAAGTCCTTTTGATCCTTGGTATTGTATGGTATTACTGTGGAGAGCTGATTTGATAACGAGCTTATGGGGTTCGAAATTCTTGATTGTGCTCTAAGTGTGTGCGCATGTACTTATTTGAGTTGCAAGTGTTGTTCTGATTTGGCATTCACACACTACACTTAAGGATGTCATTGTAAGCTTTGCACACTCTTGAATCATGTGTGGAACTTAGATTGTGATTGTTGTATTTCTTTGAAACCATATACTTTTCTGATTCTTTGAGGATATTGCTTGGAAGGCTAGCTGCTTCTCTCCTGTTTCCAAAATTGTAGTTTTATTCTGTTTTGCTCGAGGACTAGCAAAATCTAAGTTTGGGGGTATTTGATAAGTTCATAATTTCACACATTTGCATGCCTTCTTTACTTAGTAATTTTATTTAGTTTCTCTTTATTTCGAGTCACTTACCTATGTTTGTGTGTTTTGCAGGTTAAGGCAGCAAGAGATCACATTTGATACAATCCATGCATGTTAAGGGCTGATTGGCACAAGAGGAATATAAGCTGAAAGACAGACCCAAATTGGGTCACACTCCTTGTTAGTCCAGCTTCATAGGTCATCTTGCAAGCCTCATTTCAGCAACTTACACAACTCAGATGAGGAGACGTCCTTCATAGAAGTCGTTCCAATGGGTGTCTAGTATAACATATCCAAATGTCAACCCAATTGAACATATTTGGAGTCCTTAGCCTATCAAACACTGAACCATGCTTAGGAGGATTTTAATATGCAGCTGCCAGCTAATGAGCCTTGTGTTCCACACCTCCTTTGAGCCATGTGCCTCAACTCAGCTGTACTTGACTTTAGACCTAACATGTTGAGCATGCTTAATTATGGGGAAACATGTTTGCACAAATCAAGGAGCAGTTTCCAGGATTTCTGGTGTGCTGTCTACACCAGCTAAGGGGAGGACGAATTGGCAGTCCATAAAGGGAGAGTTGCAGCTCATTCAAGGAGGGAGACACAGATACATTCACTTCATCCATTACTCTCATACACACATTCAGATTCACCACAAAGAGAGAAGAGAGCTAGCTGCAAAGGAGGGAGAGCTTGGAGCTGTCCTGGGAACTACCTTGCTGCCACCAACTAGTTTTTCTATTCTCTTTATTCTATTTATGTATTTCTTATTTTCCGTATTCATAGTTATGTTTAACTAATCCATTTAGTTAGGGCGTAGGATGAAGCCCTAGTCATGAATATTCAATGTTATGGATGATTTCATAGTTAATTGATTTCCTTGCTTTCATTATCAAGTTGTTAATCTCCAGCTTATTATGTGCTTGATGTATGTTTTCTTGGAGTAGCTAACTAGGATTTTATGCATCTAGCACAGGTTGGGAAGGGGTTTAGATTCACCAATTCTACTCTCCTTTCACAAGCAACACATGAATGGCCTAAGAATCATTCAAGGGGTTAATAACCATAGGTTGACTAGGACAGATACCATGTTCTAGGGCTTGTGTGATTATCATATTCTCAAGGAACTTAATGACTCTTATATGCTTTATTCTAAGTAGATACCATGCTTAGGTTGCATATTAGAGATCACGTGTTGTGTAGATACCATGCACAATCACATGCCTTCGGAGAGGCATGCATCCTGCACCTAGATACCATAGGCTTGTATTCAATAATCTATTGTTGATGAGCTTGAGTCAATTTCTGTGCATTCATAACTTGGATAGGAAGACTAGTGGTAGATTCCAAGGCTCTAACACTTCTCAATCATTGTTTCACAACTTGTTCATTGCTGCCATTGTTTACTTCCAGCACTTCCATTTCATTCTCTTGTTTTCATTTAAACAACAAAAACCCCCCATTCGAGTGCGTGTGTGGTGCTAGGATTCTGTCCTAGACCTTGCCATTTGTTAGTTAGTTTGTTTCTTTGTCTTATGTTGTTCCAGTATTCTAAGTAGTTTAACTTGTAATCACGTTACCATTCTCCGTGGGATCGACCTCGTATTTCATAAGCTATACTATAAACGGTTCGTGCACTTGCAAGAATTGAAGTTGCTATTTTTAATAACTCATTTTAGTTGTTAGGAATAGGCTCAAAAAACTTGTTGGTTCCTATTCCTAACAACTAAAATGAGTTATTAAAAATAGCAACTTCAATTCTTACAAGTGCACGAACCGTTTATAGTATAGCTTATGTAAATGCGAGGTCGGTCCCACAAAGAATGGTAATGTGGTCACAAGTTAAACTACTTAGAATGCTGGAAAAACATAAAACTAACTAACTAACTAACTAACAAATGGCAAGGTCTAGGACAGAATCCTAGCACCACACACGCACTCGAAATGGGGGGTTTTGTTGTTGAAATGAAAACAAGAGACTGAAATGGAAGTGCTGGAAAGTAACAATGGTAGCAATCAACAAGTTGTGAAACAATGATTGAGAAGTGTTAGAGCCTTGGAATCTACCACTAGTCTTCCTATCCAAGTTATGAATGCATAGAAATTGACTCAAGCTCATCAACAATAGATTATCGCATACAAGCCTATGGTATCTAGGTGCAGGATGCATGATTCTCCTAAGGCATGTGATTGTGCATGGTATCTACACAACACGTGATCTCTAATATGCAACCTAAGCATAGTATCTACTTAGAATAAAGCATACAAGAGTCATTAAGTTCCTTGAGAATATGATAATCACACAAGTCCTAGAATATGGTATCTGTCCTAGTCAACCTATGGTTATTAACCCCTTGAATGATTCTTAGGCCATTCATGTGTTGCTTGTGAAAGGAGAGTAGAATCGGTGAATCTAAACCCCTTCCCAACCAGTGCTAGATGCATAAAATCCTAGTTAGCTACTCCAAGAAAACATACATCAAGCACATAATAAACTGGAGATTAACAACTTGGCAATGAAAGTAAGGAAATCAATTAACTATGAAATCATCCATAACATTGAATATTCATGACTACGGCTTCATCCTAAGCCCTAACTAAATGGATTAGTTAAACATAACTATGAATACAAAAAATAAGAAATACATAGATAGAATAAAGAGAATAGAAAAACTAGCTGGTGGCAGCAAGGTAGTTCCCAGGACAGCTCCAAGCTCTCCCTCCTTTGCAGCTAGCTCTCTTCTCTCTTTGTGGTGAATCTGAATGTTTGTATGAGAGTAATGGATGAAGTGAATGTATGTGTGTCTGTTCCTTGAATGAGCTGCAACTCTCTAATTATAGACAGCCAATTCGTCCTTTCCTTGGCTGGTGTAGAAAGCCCACCAGAAATCCTGGAAACTGCTCCTTGATTTATGCAAACAAGTTTCCCCATAATTAAGCATGCCTTGTTTTGCTCCTTCAGACTTCCAATGCTGAAATGCCTCCCTAATTTGTCAACATGTCCGGTCTAATGTCAGGTACAGCTGAGTTGAGGCACATGGCTCAAAGGAGGTGTGGAACACAAGGCTCATTAGCTGGCAGCTGCATATTAAAATCCTCCTGAGCATGGTTCAGTGTTTGACAGGCTAAGGACTCCAAATATGTTCAATTGGGCTGAAATTGTGATATGGTATACTAGACACCCATTGGAACAACTTCTATGAAGAACGTCCCCTCATCTGAGTTGTGTAAGTTGCTGAAATGAGGCTTGCAAGATGCCCTACGAAACTGGACAGACAAGGAGTGTGGCCCAAATTGGGTCTGTCTTTAAGCTAGTATTCCTCTCATGCCAATCAGCCCTTAATGTGCATGGATTGTATCAAATGTGATCTCTTGTTGCCTTAACCTACAGAAGACACAAACATAGGTAAGTGACTTGAAATAAAGAGAAACTAAACAAAATTACTAAGTAACGAAGGCATGCAAATGTGTGAAATTATGAACTTATCAGGTACTCTTTCCTACACTGGGGTTTGTCCCATATGGTTTTCTTAGGAAGGTTTTAATCTGACCACTACATTTGTGCCGATCTATGTATTCCTATTTTGGTATATGAATGATATCTCTTTCTTAAAATTAAAAAATTTAAAAAATACTGGGGTTTGTCCCATATGGTTTTCTTAGGAAGGTTTTAATCTGACCACTACATTTGTGCCGATCTATGTATTCCTATTTTTGGTATATGAATGATATCTCTTTCTTAAAATTAAAAAATTTAAAAAATAAAAGTATACTTCTTAGGAAATTTATAATAAACACAATTTCTTGCATCGATTTTATATATAAACATTAAAATCTATAAATTGAAATTATTTGGCCACAATTTAACTTAAAAATTATTGTTTAAAAAATTAATTTATTGCATAAAAACAAGTCGGGTCATAGAACGAGTACAACAAAATATGAAGTTGAAACTCGTGAATGAATACAAGAAGGAGCTTGTGGCTCAAGTGGTTTAGAGCAGTTATCCATATGTGTTCAAAATCCTCCCCCTCTCAATATTACTAGAGATGGTAATGTCACGCCCCAATCCGGAAATAAAGAATATTCCTGAATCACGGTGCTCGAATTGAACGAAATAAAATAAAATAAAAAAAATTTGGTTAAAATACATTTCCCTTATATAAAAAATAATAATAATCTTACAAGTGTACAAGATATAAATAAAACTTTATCACTTAAACTAATCCAACTTCTCTGATTTTATCTTTGTCTTGCCCACTAATTGATCTAAGGCTGCGTTTGGTTCATGGGAAAGGAATCTTGGGGATGGGAAACCAATTGCTTTCCCATGTTTGGTAAGTCAAGCATGGGAAAGCGTTGCCTAGGACATGTGAAAGTAGGAGGGAAAGTGAATCCTTCCTTCCTACTTGGGTTTCACTTTCCCTTCCCATGGGAAAGTAAGACTAACTTTTTTTTTAACTAATTTGTCCTTACTAACAATTCATAATTACAGTTTTTATCCAACAATAATTGGTATTTTTTTTATTATTTTAATAGGGGTACAATTGGGAAACTAAACAAAATTTGTTTTCCATTCCTACTCAAAACAAACATGGGAAAGGAATCACCATTTCCCATCCCTTGGGAAATGACATGGGAAATGATTTCCCATCAAATTCATTCCGTGAACCAAACGGGGCCTAAGAAATAAATAGGCGTGGGATGAGAAAACCACCGCTCAGTGAGTAGATTATGTAATATGCCAGTCAAGCAATGCCATTTTACACACTCTAGAAAATATAATAAAAATATACACAATCCAAATTATATCATATCATCACTTCATATCTTGGTTATCCTTCACAAATTGTATCCAGCACGTGACCCCTATCGGCCTCACTGCCCTATGTCTCCGTCTAGTACATTTATCCTTCGAATACCCCGTCACTGAAGTTTTCATGTTCCATGAATAGTATGTACTTCACAAAAACTCCAAATAATATATATTATGTGAAATATTGCACAAATTAGACATGCTTGACTTGAAAATAGAGAGAGATTTGTAAATTGAATAAATCCATGATAATCCATTATTTTCACATTTATCATAAAATAAACCCATGATTTTCACATTTATCACAAAATAAGAACTTTTAGAACATATTACATAACTCACTCACCATGATAAGTATGAAATATTGTAACTCTCTCTCTCTCTCTCTCTCTCTCTCTCTCTCTCTCTCTCTCTCAAACACTACTTCATGCTAGAAATCTATTCTAAAGAGTTGGAATGAATGATTGAAGTAAGAAAGGATGATTTATAGGAGAGGCTATAGATGCAACCAAATAATATTTATATATATAATATTTTAAACCAACAAAATATAAGACAAAAAAGTAAGGGAATAATGTTACTCATCCCCCTTTGGCCAATGATATCACAACACCACTTGTTACTAGCATGTAAGGTGGCATGGCAATGATGATTTGATTAAAATCAATTGCAAGTCTCTACACATGGAAAACAAGAATGGTGTCATCTTTCACCTAAAGGAATAATCTCATACGAGGCTTAAGATTTTATAACATTTAGGTCTTCATAATAAATAATTAATATGTAATATGAATATTTCTTTAAAATAATAATATATATAGAGTTTTTTTTTTTTTTTTTTTAAAAGGTTCTTACACGTAATGTGGTGAATTAGGCTTGGGTTTGCTTTTCCTTCATCCCCGGCTCGATCCGCACATTATTCAAATCAGGAATTCCTTATTCTCTCCTTTGTTGGGGATCGGTTTCCCGACCTTCCCTATTACAAAAGTGTCAATAAAAAAAAGCTTTTTGAACAAGAAAGAAGTGTTATGAACTAGTATAAATCAATTCTATTTTCATTCATATAAAATAATAATTAATTAGCCAAATTAATACCTACAAAACTATAATGTTAATAGTATAAATCTTAATGAAAAACTATGATTCCAAAGAAATTGGATCTACTAAAACAACATACACACATATATGCTCTAAACAAGGGAGGATACGGGTACGTGATTAAAATAGCATCCGTGTCCCTCCTCAAATACCATATTCGAAAAATTTCTGAATTTGTTCTCATGCCTAAATTTTATCCTTCATACTCAATCCATTAGGGGCAAGCCCCACAAAGACCCTAATGTTGAAGTGAGTCTCCTAATTAATCAAGGAGATTTATTTCCTTGATTAATTAAGGGATTTACTTTCCTATTTTATATAGTTGTCAAATCATTATATAATTAGGAGATACTTTCCTAATTCTTTACTGGATCTAATTCCTTGTAAAGTACTCATGTAAACTCTTATATATACCTCCTTATGGAGAAGAATAAAAGAAGAACCTAACATATTCAAACCCATATTCCATATTCATATTTTAGCATGGTATCAGAGCAATCGATCCTCGGTTGTCTCTAAATTCTCATATCAAAATTTCTCCTCCCCTCCTCTTCAAGGGGGGGAGGGGGAGTGAAAAAGGATTTGTTTCTCTTTCTCATGGAGATTTTGCATCTTTCTTGACTCCGACATACCCTTCTCTTCAGGAGGAGAAGAGGATTGAAGAGAAGTTTCTATGTTCTTTAGCCGTGTTCACAGGGTTTCTGTGTCCTTTAGCCGTGTTCACAGGGTTTCTGTGTCCTTTAGCCGTGTTCACAGGGTTTCTGTGTCCTTTAGCCGTGTTCACAGGGTTTCTGTGTCCTTTAGCCGTGTTCACAGGGTTTCTGTGTCCTTTAGCCGTGTTCACAGGGTTTCTGTGTCCTTTAGCCGTGTTCACAGGGTTTCTGTGTCCTTTAGCCGTGTTCACAGGGTTTCTGTGTCCTTTAGCCGTGTTCACAGGGTTTCTGTGTTCTCTAAATCCTCGTATCATCGTATCGCATTCCTCATATCCTCGTATCGTATCCTCGTATCCTAAATCAAATTCCTTGTTTCAGATTCAGATCTAAACCCGAATCCCTCGTATCGAATTCCTTGAAACACGAACCCGTATCCTTGTATCCTGAATCCCTGAATCCTGAATCCTGAATCCCGAAACCCTGAATCCTGAATCATGAATCCCGAAACCCTAAACACACCCAGAAACCCTAAACACACTCTGAATCCTGAATCCTGAATCCCGAAACCCTAAACACATCTTTTTTATCTTATTCTTAAATCCTTCCGCTGCCATGGATATCGTTTCCCAACCCAAATCCGAATCCGAATCCGAATCCAAACCTTCCAACCGGAATCCAAATCCAAATCCAAATCTGAATCCGAATATGAATCCCAACCTTCCAACCTGAATCCGAATCCAAATCCAATTCATACATCAAATTCCTCAAATCAAGTTCCGCTTCAAAACTACCGGTCGCCAGTGGAAAGCGACTGGTAGCCAAAGAAGCTGTTTCAAACCGACCGGCTGCCAAAATCCAGAGACCAGTCACCAGAGGAAAACGATCAGTTCTCTCCACGCTGTCAAAATCAGGAGGAGGAAATTGAACCATCTTATGAGATTTTTTCCGCTTCAGTCATCTCCCTGCCATCACACTCAGGAGGAGAAAATTGAGGAGTTTGTGCCCGCTCTGGAGAATTCTTCAGCTCCAGTACCTCACCAATCACCTGCTGAGGACGTCATTCAGAAGGCACAGAGCCTGCATATCAGATTCTAAAAAAAAAGGAAGAATCGTGGTAAACCTCCAGTTCACTACGAAGAAGATCTTAATGCAAATGGAAAATATCTCATCAACAATTATGTATCCCTCAACAGATTATCAGAGTCACGGGTACACTTTGTGAAGCAGTTAGCCGACATACCTGTTCCCAATAGGGTAATTGAAGCACTAGAAGACCAAAAAATGGAAAGAAGTCAAGAATGAAGAAATGCGAGCTCTCCAGAAGAATGGCACATGGGCACAGTGTGTCTCATAGGAATGCAGTTGATCGAATCTTAAGGTACTTAAAGTTAACCCTTGGAAAAGGATTAATGTTCTCAAAAATTCGCATGGATTATCGACTTGGGTGCTACAAATTTCATGACTCACTTATCAAGTTGGGCATTTGTGACGTATATGCACCAACTTGAGGAGGAGTGTTGAAGTGAGTCTCCTAATTAATCAAGGAGATTTATTTCCTTGATTAATTAAGGGATTTACTTTCCTATTTTATAGATTTATTTCCTTGTAATTAAGGGATTTACTTTCCTATTTTATATAGTTGTCAAATCATTATATAATTAGGAGATACTTTCCTAATTCTTTACTGGATCTAATTCCTTGTAAAGTACTCATGTAAACTCTTATATATACCTCCTTATGGAGAAGAATAAAAGAAGAACCTAACATATTCAAAACCAAATATTCATATTTTAGCACCTAACCCATGGAAAAAAAATGTTATCCCCTAAATATCGCTTGTGAAAAAAAGATATGAGAAAGAAATGGATTTTTGGTTAATTATTTTATAAATAGATGCGTATTTATAGAATTTGGGGTAAGATATTTTATGTTATTATTTTGATCATTGGATTTCAATTTGAGCCATTGAATTATTCTTTTTTAATCAAAGAACAACTTCATTAGACATCCAAAGTACCAAACTCAAGAGGGCAACAAAACACTAAATCTAGCTTCTATAATGAGGGGCTATGTTGAGGTGTTACAACAATGAGGGGGTTTAGTCTAATAAATCGGACGACTAATAAGGAAGCCCTCATTATAATCCCTTATTTTTACTCTTCATTATAGTTTCCTTGCTAAATCTATTTGGGTTTTAGACCTTGGGTTGGAGAGAGTTGGTCTAAGGTAGTTGACAATAGCGCTTGGAACGGTCTGATTCGGCTTGATTCTCAACCAAATTCAAAACCAGAACTGTATTTTTCATTCGGACCAATTCTATCCGATTCTAATGAAAAATTAATTACTCAACCGAACCAACCTAGACCGATTCGGATCTGGTTCGGTTCTGATTTTCCCAATTTGAATCGGCCAACAAGCCCAACTGAGTTTTTTTTTTCTTTCAAAATATTTGATTTATCCTTTTTATTCTCAGATCTCTTAGCAGCCACATAAACAAAATCCAAATAAACAATGTATCTAAAGAAACCCACAAAAGAATTTCGGCATATCATGAAAAGTTTTACACATCACTCTGTATTGGCTTCCCTAAGTAAACCCCCCAAAATTACATCTCTCACAGATTATACAGAAATATGTACAAAAGGATTGGTGGACTAAAGTTCCACAAAGAGGAAAGAAAAAAATTGGAAATTGTTTCATTTGTGTTTGAGTGTGGTTGAAAATTCACAGCAATTGATTACAGCCCATAAGAATGCTTTCAACAATATAAATGCATCTATTTGATTGTTGTACAACGAATATGAATAAATACATCTTGGTGCTCCTTTCAATAATATATAATTGAGCCTCAACAATATGGTGCACCAATATATTTATTCATATCTATTCATGCAGAAGGCATATTAGATCAAGTTGCATCTGATAAAATGGATTGTTAGCCTCAACTAATGCATTTATATAAATACACTCAATGGATTGCCTTTATATCCAAAAATATCCCAGTACATGATGTCAATGGCGTGGGAACTTGCTGAAAACAACTCAAAGGCCATCAATTGGCCTATTGTTATTTGTTTAAGTTATATATATATGCAGACCATGGCTATATATGTGAGAAAAAAAAGAAAATGCATTAAAATCTGAAAATAATTCAAAAGCCATCAATTGGCTTGTTGTCATCAGTCTAAATTTAAATAGGATAAAGAGTTTGGCATACCTGTTGATGGACTAACTGGCTATGGAGGAGCTTACAACTATAGGGGAGGTTGGAGCTGGAGTTGAGGTTCAGGTTCTATATTTTAACAAAAACCGGTCCAAACCGGACCGTGCCCACGCCTAATTACAATCACTTTATATATATATATATATATAAAGTGGCGCAGGAATTTTCTGAAGATGACTCAGAGGCCACCAATTGGCCTATTGCTTTTTGTTTAAGTTATATATATATATGTCATGATTGGTATGATTACATAAAAATCCTCCGCCTACGCCAAAAATCCTCGGATTACATAAAAATCCTCCGTTGAGCCAAAAATCCTCGGATTACATAAAAATCCTCCGCTGATGAGAAATGTTCCTCAATGTAAAAATGTCAGAGTAGCCTGAACTCAAGAAGTATGCTTTGGAGTTCCAGCAGTTGTTTTCCTACAAGCGGCGGAGTTTAAAGATAGGAGAACATTAACATTGAGAGAAATAAATTGTCGGGCAGTTCGCGCCTAGAGTTCCGGAAGGCATTAACATTGGGAGGATTATCAAGACATTGGGGGCAGTTCACGCCTAGAGCTCCGGAAGGCATTAATTCTAGGAAGATTTTCAAGACAGAGTTGGTTGAGGCCATTTATCAACCAAATCCATGAACTGATGGAAGCTCTATAAATTGATCGTCAGAAGAAGAGAAGAGGACCGCCAACTGAATACACAAAATCTATCTCTTTATCCTGTACTTTTCAATTCATAGTCTAGGATTTTATCTTTCAAGCTCTTCAGATTATCAAAGTTCTTCGTTTTCCTAGTGTAAGCTTACTTTCTTGCAATTCAATTTCAATTGTCTTTACATTCGAATTTAATTCAAGTCTTTATCACTTTAATATATTTTCCTCGCACTTACATTTCTGTCATTTCGTTTATTGCATTTACATTCGCTACACTTATCACAAAAATCCTAAAAATAGCTCAATCATCCTTGACCTCAAGGAAGAAAAAGAACCTAGGCCAAGAGGAGGTTCCTTGCTTGGTCGATCAATTGTTTGATTAAAAGTCAGAAGCGCAAACACACTCACACAATCTTTCCATCCAAGCCATCAAGTGGTTTGGTGGTGGCACGCCTACGCATCTTAAGAGAAGAAGGACCAAAAACTCCTTCCATTGGCCTATCCGGCCGAAAAGAGGGAAACAATTTGATTTATAACAAAAGACCAACAAACTGGTTATATCTTCTCTTTTCATTATGGAGCTCTTCATAGTCTTGCATTAGACTCTGATGCTTGATAGTCCTTGGATCCTCATAATCAGCATATGAAGAAAGTTCCATAGCAAGAGGGAAGAGAGAAGCATTAAAAAAATATATAGAAAGAGAGAAAGAAAATCGGAACCATAAAGAGGAAGAAGAAAGAGGAAGAGAGAAAGGGGAAAGAGGGAAGAGAGAAGCAGAAAACAATAAAACAAAAAAAATATAGAAAGGGAGAAAAAATTGGAACCGAAAAGAGTAACAAGAAAGAGGAAGAGAGAAGAGGAAGAAGAAAAGAGGGATAGAAAAAAAAAAAAAAAGTAGAGAGAGTGTCGGCACAGAGAAGAGAGAAAAGAAGGCTTCGTCAACTTAATCATGCCTATGAATCCTATCATAAAAATGACAATGTAATTATCAAAAAGAAGAAGAAAAGGAAAAGCCGATGTTTTCATAAATCCAGGCAATAAAAATCATCTCTGCGGCTATGGCTTGAATAAGTGGGTTTGAGAGTTTTTTACAATAAAAAAAGTTAAAGTCAGTTTCTTGACATAATAATTTTTAATTGAGAAAAACAAGTTGAACTTTCTTGCAAAATTCGTATCATAAATACTGCTGGTCTGCATATGATATCGGGGGTTAAACTTTTTTGCAAACCATCATATGTGCTGCTGCCCAGTGTCCTCCCTCAGCACAAGAGGTCTAGAAAAATTGCAAGGCCCTTGCTGTTCACAGACTATCTTCCCACAACACAAACTTGCCTATATTAACTTTGCTTTCCATTAAGGGCGATTGGTGAGGGGTAGTGTCCTTGTGTTTAAGGGTAGGCTGGGTGGAGAGTAAGCTGAACTTTCTTGCAAAATTCGTATCATAAATACTGCTGGTCTACATATGATATCGGGGGTTAAAATTTCTTGCAAACCATCATATGTGCTGCTGCCCAGTGCCCTCCCTCAACACAAGAGGTTTGGAAAAATTGCAAGGCTCTCGCTGTTCACAGACTATCTTCCCACAACACAAACTTGCCTATATTAACTCTGCTTTCCATTAAGGGCGATTGGCGAGGGGTAGTGTCCTTGTGTTTAAGGGTAGGCTGGGTGGAAGAGTGAGGCTCGTGCTCAGTAGCTTACGGCTTGGAAGAGCATGCTTTTTGGTTAGGTTTTAATTTAGAGGGCATTTTGGTCAATTTAAGTGAGTTTTTGGCTATATTTGAAAGTCTTTAAAAAAAATTGACATTTATGAATTCGGGGGTTAAATTTTGGCTATTTTTGATAAAAACTTGTTATTAAGAGTTAGAAAGTAGGGTTATTAATTGGGTCTAGGCTATAGGCTTAGTATTGTTGGGCTTTATGATTTTTTTAATATAAAGTTGGGCTTTATTGAGAGAACATTGGGCTAAAGGTAGAGAAAAGTGGGCTAAAAATATAATTAATTGATTAATTTAAATAACCACTTTGGTTTGGTTTGGACCGGTTTTGATAAAGTCAAAATCGAAACTAGAACCAATTTAAATTAGTTCGGTTCGGTTTCGGTTCAAGTTTGACCTTTTTTGGTCAACTCGATTTTTTCAATTTTTTTCGATTCGACTTGGTTCGGTTTTCCAGTTCGATGGTTTTTATGCCCACCCCTACCTGACAGGGATCGACGCATTTGATTTTGGGCAGGCCTTGGTCGTCGCTCTCTTTGTGGGCAAGTGGGCTCGAGCATTCGAGTCAACCAATTTTCCTGTCCAACTTGAATGTGATCTACTATGAATATTAAAGTACGTAGAACAAGATTTGAAATAATATTTTGAACTGTATAAAAGGTTATATACAGATTGTCGATCACACAATTTAGGAACTACTACAAATAAAGATTTAAAATAAAATAGTGAATGTCAACGGTCCCTAGTGCTACATAAGAGCATTTGCATTAAAACGTAAGAAATATCACACAATTAAGGTACTACCACAAAAACAAGTAAATTAGAGCAGTGCAACAAATTAAGTGGGTTCATCGTATTAGACTCTCGATAGGAGTAAATAGTTCATGTCAGTTGTTTACCTGACTATTTTAAATGGGTTGGGCTTTTAATACTCTCCTACCTGACTAACTAATACAACTCACACACCTCGATTTAGATAATACAGGCTTAATTATTTCTAGGGAAAAAGAACTACGTGAAAAATCAGAGACGCTATTTTCATCTTCTTCTACCTAGGGTTCTTCTCTGCTATCTTATCCACTGGTTGTTCTCTTCACTCTTCTCCTGGTATTCATCTCTCTCTCTCTCATACTCCTCCAATAATATGCTTCTTCTTGCTTCTTCTCTCTTCTTATGCCTCAATCTTCTCTTTCTTTATATACTTCCTATTTTATTACATTTTTGTGGAAATTAAGTCATGAGTTTTTCTTTTTTGACATTTTTTAAAATCAAATGTTTAATTTAAGAAGCATGGAACACTGGGATTAGTTGCAAAAAACTTCTCTGCTGATATCCATTTGAGTGGGAATTATTAATTTGTACGTGTTATTGATTCTTGTTTTTCCATGTTTCTTTTTTTTTAATTGTCTTTTTTCGTTCAAGTGTTACAAATATAATGCGAACTGTCGCACATCTCTCTACTAGTGCAATTTGTTGCACCTATATCTCTTATAAAGCACAATACTCTTTGAAGTTCCATTGTGAGATTGGAAACTTGAAATTTGTAGTACCTAGAATGAGTTTCCCAGCCCTCAGATGCCCTTGGTGTTACTGAATTATTGGTCACAAGTTCTTTTCTGTTAAACATGTGCTCTTGATTGCTCACTTTGTTGAGTTGTAGTCTGTTAGCTGGATATCTATTGTCGTCTTTTATTGGTTACATTATCAATTCATCATCCCCCAACTGTGAGGTTATCAAAGAATTTTTTTAAAAAAAGGATGATATGATGTTATCCGATGAAGCACTAAACACAGTATAACTTAGTCAGATTATTTATTCGGAACAGCACCAAAACGTCTTATAATATTATGGATAAACAGTCAGTACTCTCCGAAACAGATTAATACTATTTGACAAAAATTAATCAATACAGTACGACGTACCAAACGAGCCCTGAGTATATAGGATGGTACTACAATACAGACACGTCATATAAGTTATCCATGTATTATAATATATGTAAATATTTATTTATACTAAAAGTGAGAAATATGAACTATGTCGTCTACTCATATTATAATAATTTTTCAATCACACGAAACGGCCAAACAAGATTTAAAGTAAAAAAGTGAGAGAGAGATCACAATACTTTAATTTTTGTTTTTGAAACTAGTCCAAAAACCTAGGGCCTGTTTGGTATTTGATTTGAGTCCAATTTTATAAACTCAAAAATAGATTTTAAGTCCAAAGGCCCAAAAACTCCTTTGGTAGGCCTATTTTTAAAAACCCAAACCCAAAACAAACTCAAAAAGACCCCTATTATTGAAAACAAAACAAATGCGTTGTTCTTGAATTTTTTTTCTCGCGTCGTTCGCTTTGCTGGTTCACTCGAGCTCACTCTGGTGCTCGTTCAAGCTTCAAGCTTCCATGGGAGAAGCTTGAAGCTCTCGTGCTCCCTCTCGTCGTCCTTCTCTCTCTTCGTCCCTCTCTCCGTCTACCTCTCTCCTCCTCTCTCTCATCAATTCAAACTCTAGAAATTGGGGATTTCCAATATTAAAGGTCAGTTTTTTCTTTTTCTATTCCTTTTGTCTTTTGGTTTCTCAATTTTTTTTGGATATATAGCTGGGTTTTGTTCGTTGGTAATGTGAGTTTCTGTTTCAATTTGATAATGGGTTTCTTTTCTCTATTAGATAGAACCACCTTGCTTCTTGATACCAAGGGCTTTCAAGGTTGAGAGGTACAAAGACAAAGTAATTTCTGGGGGTTGAAGCTGAAAGGAGAGATTCTAGTGGATCCAAAGATCTAGGCCGTCGTAGCAAGGTTTGACGACAATCATCTCTCTTTCTCATTTTATTTTTAAATGGAATATTCAGTATCTTGTTCTTTGATTTTATTTGTTTATATATATATGGTTTGACGAAACCATGAGGCCCACGACGCAGGAACCATACGGAACCATGAGGCCCACGACGCGCACCTACATGGTTTGACCAACCCAGCATGTCCGACGCGCCCCAAGCCTAGCGCATGCCAGCCTCACTCCAGCCCAGCCCCACGCTTGCCTTGCACCAACCCAGGGTGCGACCTGCTCCAGTGCGTCATCTAGCCAAACTAACTAGCGCGTCACCTCTAGCTGTTGGCACCACCTCCGGCTGGACATCTCCTCTTTGCAGCCGGCGTCAACCTAAGCAGCCCCACTTCTCCTTGCTGCCAAAGAAAAAAAAAAATCAAAGAAAACAATATTTGAGGAAACAATTTAGTCTACCTTGGGATGCACTCTCCTCCTTGACAAGTGAAGTGGTCTTTCAAGAAATCTTTCTCTAACAAAAATATGGGAAGTGTTTCTTGCAATTTGAAAAGAAGCAAGGAAGAGCCTCATATTTAAAGCGATTGGAGTTCCTTGACCTACAAGGAATCCCAAGCCCATTCCAATTGGGAGTCCAATTTCAGAAAATTAGCAAGTCAAAGACCTCCCACTCAGGAGCCCAAGTCACAGAAGGAAACCCAATTATAGCTGGACAGCCCAACAGTTAATTCACACCTCCTCCATGCCACCACGCGCCATGTAGAAGCTGGGGGGGCATTTGTGGAAGCAAAATATCTCAGATCCTAGGTCAAATAATTAAGCCAGTCAATTTGGGAATTATTTGACCTAACCGGGAGTTACCTGATTTAATTGGGATTTATTTGATTCTTTCCTTAATTAGGGATTTGATTTAAATCAAATGCCTAATTACACCAATCTCGCCAAATTAGGGAAGAATAATTCCTTTCCATCAGTGGAATTATTCTTCTAAAACTCTAGCCTCCGAGGCTCCTATAAATAGATGACTACGCACAAGGGTTGAGGTACGTCTAAATTTCTATCTGAAACTTTGTAGAAATTGTCTCTCACAATCCCTAGCCACCATACTCTTTCTCTCTCTCACACAAGGCTCCCGCCACCACAAACGGCTCCGGCCACCCAGTTCTCACCTTAGATAAATCTCCATCCTATTGTTAGCTATTGTTTTCCTACAAACACTCGACCTAACTTAGGCATCGGAGGGCCTTTGGCCAACACCCCCCAGATGTGGTCCTCTTATTTCGATTTGTTTTGGAAGGAGAAAGAGAAGCAAAGAAGAAGACGGAATATTGGACGAATATTCACGTGGGACGAAAATCGCTCCCACAATCATTCAATGTGTGATGTTGTTTTTTACATTGATTTCATACATAGTAGAGAGATGTCTGTTTTGTTGCTTGACACTTATTTGATTAATGAAACACATGGTCTTCTTCAGTGTCTTTTGACTTTTGGAAGACATCAAACTATTTGATTTTGATTCCCATGTTCTTGTTTTGTGACCTTATTGTTCCATAAACTCAAATTTTATGGCTGACATAAATTTATTATTGTGAATTTATTTACTTAGTAAGTGAATGTATGCAAATCCTGTTAAGTAAGGTAACTTAATAAATATGCAATCCTGCTGCTCAGCCTCTGTTGCTCTTAGTCTGGTTGCATTTGTAGTTTACTTCACGCTTTGCCTGTCAGAGAAAATCAAATACTAGCAGTTATGGAAGATAATATCAGATTTCTATTCTTTTCTATATTGCTCACACTTTCTGACAGAGCATATGAGCTCACTCACTGTACATAACTGTACATACCGTTGGAGGTAAGAGAGATAGACACATTCCTAAATTCAATCTCAACCATCCATTACATGCTTTGAGATTAAGACACTTGTCCAATGTTAAGCCCTATGACACTTAACCAACCCGTTACATTTTAAACATACTAACTCAGCCTATGAGCTGAGGCATAACACAAATAAAAACTTATAAACTTTTCTAATCAGTTCACCAATTTACACACTAACATTGCCATCGTCAACTTTTATTTTCTTTGTGCTGATTTGTGGGCATCTTCTCAGGTATCAACACGTCAATCTCATTTATTCTTTTTGTTTATGTATCAAGGTCATCATTAACTGTCACTTTTCTTCAATTTTATATGTGTATAAATTGCAATCCCATGGCTTTCTTCTTACTCAAATATTCTTCAAACCCCACGAAGCACGTCCTTTCTGCACTTCGAAGCTTCCTTTTCACTAGCTATGGTAAAACTCAGTTACATCACATGACGTGCCATGGAAAAGTACCAACTAAGACATGCTGTTTGTGTAGTGGCACATGAACCAATAATGCGTTATGTCCAGCTTTTACTCATTTTGATCAGCCATTTGTTGTAATGTGATCTATGGGTTTGGTCAGACTCAGACCCTTGATATTGATATAAAACTTTGTTTTTATGCAAAACCAAATTTTCTTCTTCTGTTTTCAATGTGTGATGTTGTTTTTTACATTGATTCCATACATAGTAGAGAAATGTCAAATAAGGACCTTGAAAATGAGCTTGATATAAAGCTAATTGGCCAAAGCCTATTGAAGATCATTTTATTCATCCATTATATGAAAAGGCAAAAAAAGGCTTGCAAACCAATACTTTAGATAAGAATGAGTGGGCTGGGATAGAAAAGAAGTTGTTTGACAAGTTTGGGAAAAGATACAACCGTGACAAATTGAAGCAAAAACATAACTGATTGCGCAAAATTCACTGTGAGTTTGGAAAGCTCATTTCTCATACCGGGATGGGTTGGGACCCAAACATGAACATTGTTCAAGCATCTGAAGAAGTTTGGGCATCATATCTCAAGGTATGCGTATTGTTGCATAATTAATCTTGTTTTGGTAATCCTTCAACATATGTGCATTTTCTAATATATCTTGTTTTATTTTTACAGAAAAATAAGTTTGTAAACCGTTTTCGTAGCAAGGATGTCCTCATTATGATTTGCTTGGTGTGATCTTCAACAACACCACTGCCACTGGACAGATGCAATATGCATCTACTAATTCTCCTCCAAATTTTGATGTTGAAAGAGAGCTAGAAAATGATTTTCTTACCACTGGCGCGCACATAGGTCTTAATAGAGAAATTGGTTCAAGAGGCTTTAGTGAGGGAGATGAAGGAACTAGCAACAAGAACAAGCGTGCTGCTCTATTCCCCCAAAGTGATCTTCCCTCAAGGTCAAAGTCATCTAAATCCACCAAAATGGATGAAGCCATTGAAGCTTGGACAAAGTCTCTTAATGCCAAGACTGAAGTTTCATTGGCAAGACCTGTAAGAGTGAGAAGGAAGTATCCTCTCCATATAGAGAATTGAGCTCTGTTGAGGATTGTGTGGAAATATTGGAGGCCATGGAGGGAGTGAATGATGATGCTTATGTGAAAGCTTTGGATAAGTTTACTAATTTGGATTGGAGGAAAATGTTCGTGAAGATGTCGGATCCACGGAGAAGAGTGTGGCTCAATAGCCTACTAAAGTGAACGAGAGTGAATGAGTCTTAATTTATTTAGATTAAATGATTAATTGAGCTTAGAGTTACTGTTTAATCATTGGTTTAGAGTTAATGTTTCTTTTTTGTTTTTGGTTCAAAGGGATACTTCGATTAAATTTAGTGAAATATTTTGTCTTGATTGTTGTTAAGAAGTAGGCCAAGAGATTGTAACAAAGCAACAAAGCTCTGACGTTTATTTTGTGTTTGTGGTGGAGATATTATATTGGGTTAACTGTAGTTCCTTTTTAATTGGATTTTGAAATTTCTGTTGCTATGTGTCTGAGAATTTGGAAATTAGGGATTTGTGTGTGTGAATTTGTGGAAATTTGCCCTATAATTATGTGTTATCGATCTTTGAGTTTTCGGGTATGTGCTGCTTATATATCCAACTAGTTATCCTGTACATTGGTTTGGATTAATATGCATCGATCTTTGAGTTTTAGAGTATGTGCTGCTTAAATATCTTAATTATAAAAAATGAAGAAAAAAAATTGTTTTCAAGAATTCAATCAAACAAGTTTTCAAATTTTAAAGATTCAAAAACAGTTTTCAAGTTGCATACCAAACAACTTTTTGAATCTTACAAAATGGATTTGAGAACTCCTTGTTTTCAAGAAAAATAACAATTTTTGAGTTCTCTACTTAGATAGGATACCAAACAAGCCCTTATTTTCCACTCCCCACTTCTAACAGTTTTTTCTCTTTTAATAGAGCAGAAAAGAAGAAATTACAGGAAAATAGCATCAGCCATACCAAACCCAACAAAATCTAGTTTAATTATTAGCACTTGTAAATGCCAGGTACGTGGGAATAGCAGAAATGCAGAAGCCATTGAAGTTGGTTCCAGCAGAAGTTGTGTAGGCGCCCATGTTGTGGAACACAAGATAATCATTCAGCTTTAATTCAGGCAGTTTGCAGTCAGCAACAACTGTGTCCAATGAATCACAAGTCGGCCCAAAAACTGTTGATGAATATGTCACTTGATTTTGGTGAGGACTTAGAATTTGGAGCGGTGAGATTTGCATAGAGGATTTATCATATGCTGGAAGATTAAATGACCCATAAATTCCATCACTAATCCAATACTCTCTTTTCTCTCCCCTCACTCTCTTCCCCATCACATTTGCAACCATTGTGAATGCAGTTTCAGCAAAGAACCTTCCTGGCTCAGCCATCACCGTCAGATCAGAATCTGACTGATGATCAGAAAAGTAGTCTTTGATGGCAACATTTATAGTCTCGGCTATTTCATCAAACAATTGATGACCCACCGCCAATATCAAGAATATGCATTTTGGGCATTTTGAGCTCATCAGCCACATCAAATGCAGCTCTAGCGGCAGCTATTGCTCAGCCGTACACTTGAGATTCAGATGCTTTCGATCCCACGTGGAACGAAATTCCCACCACTCTTAACCCTAGTTTGTGTGCGTATCTAAGGAGTGGTGCGACCTCCTCAGGCAACGCACCAAATTTGGTCCCAAATGCACGCCACGAGCTCTTGTCATTCGGTACATCAATCCGAAGCAACAAGGAACATTTGGGGTGGCACCTTTTGATCTTATCAACTTCGTCCATGACCCCGACTCCAGCAGCGTACCTTAAATGGTACTCACCCTTGCATGGATTGGCATAAACAATTCTCGTGGGGCTTATGCCATGAGCAAAGACGGCCTCGATCTCGGCCTTGCTGGCACAATCAAAGCTTGCACCAAGTGTTCCCAATGCAGCAATGAATGCAGGCTCATGGTTACACTTGACAGCAAAGAAGGGCTGAACATTGGGAAGGCAATGGCTCCATTTTTCCATGAGGCTGACAAGAACCCCCAAATCTAGAACGTAAAACGGTTCGTGTTTGTCTTGTTTGTTGATGATGGATCTGATGTGGGTGGTAAGTTGGTGCCTGGGTATGTCAGCTGGAACATGCTGATCACCTTTCACTTGGCTTGCAGCCAACTTGACTTGGAGGCTGCTAAAGGTGGAAAGGCTTGGAATGCTAGGAAGGATCAATGCCATGGAAAAATGTGTTTAATCTGTTTGTGGAAGCTAGAGATTGATCTCTAAACTATTTGTGAAGTTTGAGAGAGCAGTTTAATATCGGTAATCTTTTTATATAGATAATTTCATCAGAATGGGCATGACCGACCAACCATGTCTCATCTTTCGCAGTAAAATTAGAACTCTATCCAATGCCAACGGGTCTAGTCATTACTGCCTGTATTAAAAAAAAAAAAAAAACTTATCTAATAACTAAAGCATCTCTCTAATTCCATGAAAAGCACGTGGTCTGCTGGAATATTTGGCAACACATTGAATTGAATGATCTTCTTATTAAAATTTTCAAGCTTTTGCTTCCCAATTAGCTCTTCCATCTCTCTGTCCTTTTTGTTTCTGTTTTTTTATTTGTACTTAAGGCATAAGGGTAAATTTGGAAAACAAAAGCTAGGTTGTCTCTTGTATTAATGACATTATTTTAAGTGTAACAAAAGTGACACATATTATGTGGAAAAGGGAGAAGGTTCAAAAGAGAAGGTTTAGAGAACAGGTTGCTAGCATTCCCCTTAGGCCCCATTTGGTTCATGGGAAAGGAAGCTTGGGGATGGGAAATCAATTCCTTTCCCATGTTTGGTAAGTCCAGGAATGGGAAATCGTTGCCTAACACATAGGAAAGTAGGGGGGAAAGTGAAACCCTCCTTCCCCCTTGGGTTTTTATTTTCCCTTCTCGTGGGAAAGTAAGACTAGCATTAAATGCACATTTTTTATGACTAATTTGTCCTTACTAATAATTTATAACTATAATTTTATACAACAACTATTTGATATTCTTTTTTTTTAATTCATATTTCTTAAAAACTCCCAGCTTCTATTTCCCAGAACGTATCTATTTCTCATAACTTTGTTTATACAAGGAAGGCAAAACTTCCACCTTACCTAAGTTTTCATATTCTCATCGTCAAGACAACTTCAAACAAGGTGGGTATTATACTTCTATTCATCACCCAATATTTTCCATGTTTATTTTTCTTCTTCCTTTTTTTCTTTCCATTGAGCACCCAAATATATGAATTGACTCTAGTTCTAGGTTTAATAGTTGGATTATTTGATGTCTTTCTACTTTTTCTTTTTCTTTTTCTAGTTTTAACATGTGTGATGGCTCCTCAAATCTCTTTATTTAGAGACAAACTACCAACCCAATATTTGAAGAGTTTTCAAATTCAATCATCTTCACTTCTTAAAGGAGATTAAACTAACCTTACTTGATGAAGCTATTGATGCAAACGTTACTTGTTGTATTTGAATAAAATCTTGGGAGTTTCACTAAAACACCCAAAATGGGGGCTGAAATTATAAAAAAAACTTAACACCCAAAACACTTTATAAACACACCCAAAACCCATCATTACACACACTTAAAACCCATTTATAAACACACACAAAAAATATGCAATTGTTGATTTTGGGTGTGTTTCTATGTTTAAATAGTATTTGGGTTTTTTTATAAATACATGTCTAGGATTGGGTTTATTTATAAATTTGTATAAAATCTTCCACCTTTGGCAAAACAAAATATATTAGTTTTCGTATTTGTTTATGAATAACCAAAAAGATTTAAGAAAAAATTTATTTGTATTGAACAAACAAGTTTAAAACAACAAGAAAAGAACATGAGAAAGAATGATTATACAACTAGTTAATGTTGTTTGTTTAAAATATATAAATAAATAAAACCAATTTTCCATGGCAACTAATTAATTTAGGGACAATACTTCCCTTCTTACCTTCAATTGTGGCTCAATCACAAAGTGACAGGTGTCCTCTCTTTCTTAATTGTCAAAATAACTTCTTTTTCACTTTTACTGAACCCCTAGCTTTTTACCCAAACAGAAAAAAAAAAAATTCCTTTTTTTTTCACTTTGATATTTCTCAACCATTTTAAAAATAATAATTTTCCTTCTTCAATCAAAATTTTAAGTATTTGTGCCCTTTCCAACTCTAACTTTAATAATCCCTCTACAACCAAAGTTGCCATTGACAACATTTGTAGACATATATATAGTTTCTTCACGGAGGCTTTTTCAATACATCATCATGTTACCAAGTGAGAAAATAAAAACAACGGTATTTTTTTTTTCTTTTCTATTTTGGTAAAAAGTTTGGTTCAGTAAAAGTGAAAAAAAGAAGATGTTGTTTTGGCAAATAAAAAAGAGAGGACACATTTCACTTTGTGGTTGAGTCACAATAGAAGGTAAGGAGTGCTAAAATATGAAAACCTACGAGAGAATATTGTTTGTGCGAATTTCTGTGTATTCTTCTCCTTGTAGCAGGTCATATATTATAGTACAATAAAACCTTGAAGGCCAAGGAAAGTTATAACTCATAATTCTATTTACGGCAGGAAATCATAAATAAAAGGGAAATCAATTACACTTCATATGGGAATCCTTGGTGTGCAAGGAAAGTCACAAGTCACGCCAACACTCCCCTTCAAGTTGGTGCATAGATGTTGCCAATGCCAAACTTGTCTATTGACGTGTGGAACTCTTTACTGGAAATTGCTTTTGTCAAAATATCTGCTAATTGATCTCGAACTTCACGAAAGGGAACTGAATTACTTTAGTCTCAAGCTTTTGTTTGATGAAGTGTCGATCCACCTCAACATAATACAAAGATCATGTTGAACCAGATTCTGTGCAATAGCTATTGCAGTCTTGTTGTCACAAAAGAGATTCATTATCGATGTAGGTTCATACCCAAGTTCAATAAGCAACTTCCTTAACCAAAGAAGCTCACAAATTCCTTTAGTCACTACTAAAAAAAACCCCTTGAGCGACCAAATTTTGCGCAAAGTAATTAATATTCGTCGCGCAAAGTTTTCAGGATTCGTCGCGCGAAGTAATTAATATTCGTCGCGCAAAGTTGTTATTTTCGTCGCACAAAGTTGTCATGATTCGTCGCGCAAGTTGTTATCCTTCGTCGCGCAAAGTGGCTTTGTGCGACGAATAATTTTGGCCGTCGCGCAAACCCTTTCTCCACGAGTTTTGCGCGACAGAACTTGCGCGACCAAAATTTCGTCGCGCAAACTGTGCGCGACGAAATTTTCCTTTGCGCGACCAAAAATCATTCGTCGCGCAAAGTGGTTTTTGTAGTAGTGGTCATACCTCTAAACTTGGCTTCTGCACTAGATAGAGCTACTACCTTCTGTTTCTTGCTCTTCCATGTCACCAAATTACCTCCCATGAATGTGAAGTAACCAGATGTGGATCTTATATCTGTTACACTACCTGCTCAATCTGCATTTGTATAACCATCAATATTTAGATGATCATGTTTTGAGAACATAAGTCATTTTCCGGGTGCATACTTCAAATATCTAAGTATTCGAAGAACTGCATTCATGTGGTCTTCACATGGAGAGTGCATAAATTGATTGACTACGCTCAACGCATAAGCGATGTTTGGCCGAGTATGTGACAAATAGATTAATCTTCCCACTAATCTTTGGTATCTTTCTTTGTTAGTTGGAACTTGATTCGGGTATTCTCCAAGATGATGATTCTAAATAATAGATGTGTCTATAGGTTTGCAATCTAGCATTCCTGTGTCTGTCAACAAGTCCAATACATATTTCTTTTGAGAGAGAAATATCCCTTGCTTTGATTGAGCCACCTCAATCCCCAAGAAATACTTTGTAACATCTCGACCCAATTTTAATCAATTAATTATCTTCATAAATTTATTTAATTTATTTAATTTTGAAATTACAATTTTGCCCTTGGGGATAGGGTTATTTTGGTCACTTTTTAATCTGATAGGATTTTGGGGAATTGAATGGCACCATGACGTAGACCGCGTTGATACGAGTTCGTAGACACGTAGTGGGCTCAAATCAGAGTTATAACGAAGAAGTTATGATCTACGGAAGCCCAGTGGCATAACCGTAAATATTTGAAAGTCTGTTTTTAAATGGCCAATCAGATCCCTCTCTCTCTCTCTCTCTCTCTCTCTCTCTCTCTCTCTCTCTCCTCCTCCTCCTCCTCCTCCACGAACAACAGATTTCAAACGGAGACATCTCCACCGTCCAGACACCTAAATCGGTGCCACAACTTGCAAACTCTTCATCTCTCTCTCCTCTTCACATCCATACCAATTTTAAGCTTTGATTCCAATGGATTAAACCAGAAAATCGATCGAAACAGAGGCTCAAAAATTGGCTGTTTCGAAGCCGTGACTTTCGAAGGTTTTTCATGCCAACTTCGGCCACCACCAACCGTGTTATCACACCCAAACCACTCCCCTACCTCCCCTCTGTAATTTCCCTCGAAGACCCTACCCAATTTCATGTAGAAATCATCGAATCCAAATCCAAAACTTTTTAGGTTTTTCGAAGAGAAAACTGTTCGTTTGAGAGCCTTAACGGCCAAATTAGTCTTCGACGCAAGTATGAAACTTACTTCTCTTAATGTGCTTGATCGTTTGGCATAGGTCTTGACGTGAGGTTTGGAGATTTTTTTATCGCCGGAATTTACTATGGCAACCCACACGCTCCCTACGCATGTGGCAGCGCGTGGGCACTATTTGGGTGACCCATTTGGTCCTAAAATAATCCCCATGTCGTCCCAAGCACGACGGTACGATCGGATTTGAATTTGATTATCGGTTGACTGTCGATCAGATTACGCATATTAGGCGTTATCGAGGTTCGATATGTTCGGACCGTTGGATCGACTCCAATTTCAAATATGTTGATCTAGGCACCTCTTGGAACGTGTAGGAATTTACGGATCCTGAATCAGAGCCCCGGATGCTTCGATTCAATGTTTCAAAGATTAGGGTAAACGATAACCGTCCGATTGTGCGATCACGAGCGATCCAACCGTTCGATTCGGACCAAACTTGTAGGACATGTATAATGAACCTTGTTGAACCCATAGGAAGTTTCGAATCGGAAATCGGGGGTCGTGGGCCCTGCTGTCCCAGTTGACCAAATTTGGGAAGTTTGACCACCTGGTTGACCAAGCATCTTCCGAGGCTATTCCACCATGCGAAACACGTAATTGGACCCTAGGAACATCTCGTTCGTCATACGCACACTTAAATTCTGGGAAATTAAGGTTTTATTTTAAAGTTCTCGTTCGAAGCGCTTTTTATTAATTTAGTCTTCGTATTCTTAAATAGGTACCGAGGCACCTCGTACTCAGCAAACCGGACCCTATCAGGGTCACGCAGCGTCAGACTTCTTGTGAGTGGACTTTGTTTTGAAATGGCATTATTTTTATCGATTACATTTACCATGCATCAAAAATGAATTTTCATGACTATGGAATGGATATATATATATATATATATATATATATATATAAGAGTCTGGGCCAGTACCTGGTATCAGAGCCAAAAGTCCCTAGAAGAGTGGTTAAGTTTAAGGTTCAAACTAAGTTGTTGGTTTAATCTTCTGGTTTTTCTGTCAAGTTTCCTTTACT
>NW_018923202.1:18446-31199 GCF_002207925.1 Prunus avium | reverse complement strand
TATATATATATATATATCGGATCGGAAATTTTTCAACATATATAATCCATATTCCGAATAATTATAAACTTCAAATATCAAAATAGCAGAAATATTCATAATCAATATGTGATTGCACCATGCTAAGTTCCCTTCCCTAGTTATTGTACCCACACGTGGCGTTGGTTTTTCCGGTGTGTGGGCACACATATGGTTGTGTTAGTATCTTATCACACGTGGTGTCGGATTATCTGGCATGTGATAAAGTAGTCTACGAGCGTAGGACTTAATGGTTGGATTTGGCCACATGTGGCATTGGAATTTCTGGCATGTGTGCTATAGAGTGTTAGTCCCCCGGTTGGACAACTCATCCCTAGACGCAGGATAGAAAGTTGAAACCTTGCGGGCTAATCAAACAATCCCCCTATTGGATTGTTTCCCCGGTACTCAAGTTGGTGTGATATATATATATAATATATGTCATATTATTCGTATACTTAGGGGATTTGGGGTGTATATTTATATCAAATGAGTTTCCATAGCCTATATGTATATAACTAGATATTCGTATATATGTATATATAAAAGTATAAGTGGATATTATTAAGTTATTCTTACATATCCTGTTTCATAACCATATGATTCGGGAACGGGTTGGCTTGAAGTCAAAGACATTACTTGGTTATTACTATATGATATCGGGGAAGTGAGAATACTTTGATTTCACAATGATTACGTGGGAATAGAATCAATTGCATGTTTTTAGCATTATTTTCCAAACTGTGGGGTTAATATGTTGTTTTCAAATATAACCAAACTTTGTTTTTGTCCACTCACAATTTTCTGTTTTGCGCCCCCCAGGCAGTAGATAGACTTGTACTGAGAGGCCAAGCCGAGATCCTAACTTCCAAGCTCAATCTCTTGTAGGATGACTTTTCCTTGTTTTATTTCCGTTGAACTTTATGTTCCCGTTTGTAAACTAAAACTCTTTAGATTGCTCTGATGTTGCCCATGTTAGGGTTTGATTGTAAGGCCGGAGGCCATTGATGTTAATTGCATGATATTATCTTGTGCATGCTACTAGTTGGGATCTATAAATGTATTTGATAGGTTTAAAAAATTTAGGAATGTCCATTTTACAGGAGAGACTCTGCTGAAATTTAAGTAGAAAGTCTCATTTCTTTTAGCAAGTGGGTCCGGCATCAGTATGATGTCGGATAATTTACAGGATTTCGGGGGCGGGTCCTGTCATACTTGAGTCCACCTAGATTCTTCATCTCAAATTCAGTAGTCAAATAGTCTTGCAGCTGAGATATTTCATGTTCATCATTCCCAGTAATAAACATATCGTCAATATAGATTATTAAAGTTGTTACCTTCCATTTCTGATGTTTCAATAACAGAGTATGATCTGAGTTACTCTGCCTAAAATCATTGTTCTTTATTGCCTTGGTGAACCATCCAAACCATGCGCGAGCCGACTGTTCGAATTTGTACAACGCCTTTCTCAACTTGCATATTGTTCCATTCTGAGTAGAAGTGGCATATCCAGGTGGAATGTCCATGCATACCTCCTCTGTGAGTTCTCCATGCAAGAAAGCAATTTTTACATTAAACTGGTGTAATGGTCAATCAAAATTACTTATAAGAGACAGTAAGACTCTAATGGTGTTTAACTTTGCTATTAGAGCAAAGGTCTCTTCATAGTCTATACTGTAGGTTTATGTGTACCCCTTCGTCACAAGCCTTGCCTTGTATCGTTCGATAGATCCATCAACATTATGTTTTACAATGAACACCCATCTACGACCAACAGTCTTATTCCCTTGTGGTAAAGGTTCCAGTGTCCAAGTCTGATTCTTTTCGAAGGCCTTGATCTCTTCTAGTATAGCTTGAACCCACCTACAGTCGTTCAAGGCCTCAGTTATCTTGGTTGAGATATGGATAGCAGACAACTGATGCACAAAAGCCTTGAATGGTTCAGGTAGTCTCTATTTGGATACATGATTGGCAATCGGATACTTCAATGTTTTGCCAATCTCTGGGGAATACCGATTTGGTGGTTTTCCATGGTTTTACGTGAAAGGTGATTTATATCCAACATAATTGTCAACCAAATTTGCAGGTGTAGTAGAAGCATTTACCTCAGGGATAATCTCAGGAAATTAGTCAGTATGTACTGTTGGATGAGATCAGGGGTCTTCAACTGGCGGTTCTGGATCATCTTCAGGAGCGAGACCCAAATATGAAATATCTTCACTAGTGGAAAGCGATAGATCGTCAAGGTCTGCACGATCAATCGTTTTTTGGACGAGAGGAGTATTGTCTTCAGGACTACGAAGCGATGGATCGTTTCTTGACCGAGAGGAGCATCCTGCTCCAAACTTCGAAGCGATCTATCATCCGGGTAGGGACGATTGATCGTTTCTGGGTAGAAATGAATTCCTCTGTCTTCCAGGTTGCTCCAATTATGCTCTTTACTCTATATCTCCCCTTGAAACGTATAATTGGATGTCGGGTCATGGAAGAACACCTCATATTCCAAAAAGGTCACATCCAAAGTGACATATGTACGCCGGGTAATAGGGTGATAACATCAATAGCCTCTCTGATGAGTGGCATATCCCACAAAAACACAACGAAGTGCACAATGATCAAGTTTGAGGCATTGATTTTTGTGGAGATGAACGAAGGCCACACATCCAAAGATTCAGGGTGTGAGCACCAAACTAGAAGGCATGCAGTTGATTAGGTAAACTGTGGTGACTATAGCATCATCAAGTGATGGCGAGGAACATGAGCACCAATCAGAAATGCTTGGGTATCTGAGGACAAGTCGTCTCATTGATAATTCCATGATGTTGGAAGTAAGTTTGAGAGTCATGATTGACAAATTCGTCGTCATTGTCAAAGCGAAGAATCTGTATTTGAGCATTGAACTGATTTTTCATCTGTTTGTAGAAGAACTAAAACTATGAAATCACTTTGTTTTTATTCTTCAACAAATAAAGCCATGTCATCCGTGTACAATCATCGACGAATGTGACAAACTATTGAATGCCAAAAAGAGCAGTAATAGGGAAGGATCCCCAAACATCAGAGTGAATTAACGTAAACGGAGTAATACACTTGCTCGTACTCAACAGATATGGCACACAGTGACTCTTGGCCAAAATACAAGTGTTACATTTGAAGTCGAAGTCTTTGAAACCTAAGAATAAATCTTGTAGAATATGCTTCATATAACTAAAGGATGAATGTCCCAAACGACGGTGCCACAACCAGATTTGCCTTTGTTTGCTATCAGAGGAATATGTCACACTGGTAGCCATGCCTGTACTGAAGTCATCTACATAATATAGCACCCCACTTTTAGTACCACGACCAATAATCTCCTTAGTGTTAATATCCTGAAGCAAACAAAAAGTCGAATAGATGAGTACACAACAATTCAATTGTTCAATAACCTGACCAATTGACATCAACTTATTGGATAGAGATGGAACAAGTAAAGTATTAGGTAAGGACAGAGAGGATGAGAGAGCAATAGTGTCAGCCCTTGTCACTGGATAAGTAACTCCATTGGCATTAGCAATACTTGTTCATCTAGGTTTGGTGGTACTTAAAAAATCATCAGGATCAAACGTCATATGATCGATTGCGCCGGAGTCAATGATTTATCCTATGGAATTACTCATATTCGAAGTATGGAATACATAACCAGAACCACTCCTTGCATCTTCACGTCGTCTTTGATCTTTGATTTCATCCCACCAATCAGGGTAGCCATTCAATTTGAAACAAGTCTCACGAGTGTGTCTCGGATAGCCATAGTATGTGCAATCTATTCCATTTATCTGGAGCTCTGTTCAGGAAGTCATAATATGTGCAGCAGAATATTCATATGGTATAGTCTGAGTCGGTATATGGGTCAGGATCTGGGTGTGAGTTTGATTCAGGGTCGGGGTCGGGATCTAAGCCTTGGTTAGTATATGGGTTTGAATCTGAGTCGGGATATGAGTCTTAGTCGCTATATGGGTCTGAATATGAGTCGGAGTTTGGGTTTGGGTTTAGGTCGGGGTCGTTTTCAATAACTAGGTCATTCTTGACATCAATTCTTCTAAGATTGGGGTCGAGGTCGGGGTCAAGGCCTAGTTATGTATCTTCAAAAACTGGGTCATCTGGGTCTTCAATTCTTCAAGGTTCTTGGTCGGGGTTTGATTCTAGATCTTCAAAAATTGGGTCATGTGGGTCTTCAATTCTTCTAGTTTCTGGGTCTAAGTGGTAGAGGAATCGATGATGCTACCTCCATGGGGGATGATAGGATCTTGATCCTCCATGGCAGCATCGGCGTGTGGTGGGTTAGAGTTTAGCAGCAATAACAAGATCGTCGCTTTGATACCATGCTAAAATATGAAAACCTATGAGAGAATATTGTTTGTGGGAATTTTCTGTGTATTCTTCTCCTTGTATGAGGTCATTTTTATAGTACAATAAACCTTGAAGGCCAAGGAAAGTAATAATTCCTAATTCTATTTACGGTAGGCAATCAGAAATAAAAGGGAAATTAATTACATTTAATATGGGAATTCTTGGTGTGCAAGGAAAGTCACAAGTCACGCCAACAAGGAGGAGTTCCTCCTTAAGTATTGTCAATTAATTTAAGCAAACATCATGTTTCCTTTTGCACAATTTCATTGAGCTGCATTGATGATATTTTTAAAAATCTATATATGTGGTGGTAGAGTTAGCTTTTTTTTTTTGGTAACAAAAAGTTTAAGGGGAGGGGAAGCTATGCCTTTCCATGGCTAGGACATACCAAGGCCTCTTTGAGGACTTACAGAGTTTGAGGGATCCCTCAAATAATTTGATAGTTTAGGGACATCGTTTAGGATCCCTTACGAAAAAAATTTCAACGGTCCAAACCATCTATTTTTCACATCTTCATTTAGAGATTATTTTTGCAAAATATAATGCAAATTGGAAATCATAAGGCATCTAATTGAGATCAACAAAATCAATGAAAACGGTGCTTCAAGAAAGTACTTAAATTTCAATAATTTAATTGAGTGGTCAAATGATATTCATCATTTTTTTACAGAAAATGTGTAACAAAAAAATCACAAATATCATCCCAATTAGTTTATTTTATTTTATTTTTGGTCAGAAGATAATGAGGAGCATGTCACCCCAATATATATATATTTAATAGTTTCAAGAACATTAAAGACGCTCACTACAGAATAAATTAGTCCAAATTAATTATACCGATTGAAATTTGACAAAGTGTTTTCAGCCTAATTAGCCTCACAATTCGCATGATCAAGCTTTGTACGTGAAAATTGCATAAGAAAGGGAGACCCTAAGAAGATACTGAATATTTATTATACAAAAACCGAAAGCTGTCTAGCCGACCTCATTTTAGTTGAAAATCTATATGTTTTATTTTTTTAACTTTAGATAATACATGGGTTTTTCAACACAACGGTTTGTAGTAAAAGCATCATCTTGATCTTTAATAAACGATAGTTGGAGTAAAAGCGTCGTCAAATTAATAGACTACGGTGGATCACCGTCGTAGTTTGATATTCAAAAGATGACAGTCGATTGACGGTTTTCAAGCCAAAAAGACAACAATTTTTCCCCGTCGTCTATTTCAATTTTGGCAGTAGTTATGTAACTAAAAAGAGATTGTTTTGAATTTGAAACGTGAAACAAAATATATTTGTTCTTGAAAACATGTGACACACCAGGACAGAATGCATGAATGATGACATGATCTGTCTATTGTGCCCAAAGAAAGAAAAATTTATGTCACACGTTGATCACAATGCATACTTTTATAAATTAAAATATGAAGTGTGATTGATCTTAAAATAATGGAGTTCGAATCCTCCTTTAAAAAAATTTACAATATTATAATTGGGAACGTTTCTTTTGTACAATCTTGTTAATCATCACTTTGATCACACAACACAACTATGGAAGACATGCATGAGGAATATAAAAATATATATAAGTTCCATAAAGGGACTTGTAGCTTAAATAATTAAGAGTATAATTATCTCTGTGTATGAGGTCTTATGTTAGAATTCCCCCTCTTCATATATGATATATTGCTTGTATATAAAAAAAAAATATATATATATATATATACTCTTTTTTTTGCAAAAGAATGGAAAATTTTATTCAAAGCCAAATTGCAATGTTAATATTTGAGCAAAATTCCGCACAGGGAATGTAACATCCCTTCCCAAAAATCATTGTTCAATTGTTTCTTTATTGTGAAATTACATTTTTGTCCTTGGGTGTAGGGGCACTTTAGTCACATTTTGTTCATGAAGGATTTTGGGGAATTGAGTGGGACCGTTGCGTGGATCTCGGCGATACGAGTTCGTAGACAAGCAACATGTTCAATTCGGAGTTAAAACGAAGGAGTTGTGGTCTGCAGAAGTGCAGTGGCACAATCGTAATTTTTCCAAAGTCAGATTTTTAAATACCCCAACTCTCTCTCTCTCTCCAGACTCGACACTCTCTCTCTCCTATGTTTCTCTCCCACCGTGACAGCGTCGTCGGAATGAACCAGGAATGAACCGGGAGGAGCCAGCGATCACGCTTGGGCTGAAGCCTAACCATCTCAGGCTGTCACGCCGTCGTGGCGAGCTCGGAAAATTCCTGGAGTTTCGAGCTTTCAATCGCTGTTTTCGGCGATTTCGACGACCAATTTCGTTAATCAAGGTATGAAATGTCATCTCCTCCACGTGCTCTAGTTGTTTATGCCGGTATCTTGGATCGATTTTGAGGTTTTACAAATTTTTCAATATACTCATTTTAGTAGACGGTTTCGGCTTTGATTCGGCTAGTTTTTGGCCATGGTCCAAGAACAAAATTTGATCCCCTAGTTAGTTTGAATCTGTTGGCATAGGTATTGGCCGGTGGTTTGGAGATTTTTCGTCGCTGAAAAATCTCTCAAGACACCCACCGCTGCCGACGGCGGATGGTGGCGTATGGGCCACTGTGTGGTGGTCTGAGTAGTTCTAAATTGTTCCCCTTGTCGTCTTGAGCATGACGGTATGCCCGGATTTGGATTTGGTTATCGTTTGACAATCGAACGAATATTGCACCTATTATGCGATATCCGAGTTCGATATGGTTGGACTGTTCGATTGGTTCCAATTTCAAATATGTTGTTCTCTGTACCTCTTGGATCGTGTAGGAACTTTTTGATAGAGAATTGGAGTCCCGGATACTCTGAGTCAATGATTCTAAGTTTAGGCGAACGATCGCCGCCAATCGTGTGATTGGCTTAGATCCGACTGCTCAATCGAGATCAAACTTTCGAGACTTGTTTAGTATATTTTGTCAGACCTATAGGAACTTTCAGATCGGGATTCAGCGATCGTGGGTCCCACAGGCCTAATTGACCTAGATGGTGGGCCTCGTTGGCCCGATCGAGACTCTTTTGATTGGGAGGTGTTTGTGGTTTGGTTGTTTGATTTTAAAAAGGTACTTTTCCTTTGAGAGTTTTATTAACTGATTATGAATTTTTCTTTTATCACTTTTACTTTCTGAGCATGATATATCCATGTTTATTTTTATATTTATGCTAAATGGATTAATAATTGGATTGTGATGCTTTCAGAAATATGCTTGCCTTCAGAGATATTGATGTCTATGGACATCCTGGTTGCCTTCAGAGATATTGATGTCTACGGACATCTTGGTTAACTTCGAAAATATTGATGTCTACCGACAGTGGCGGACCTGTGCTGGCGCAAGAAGGTGCACTAGCACCTCCGGTCGCCGGAAAAGTCCATAATAGTTGTTGGAGTTGCACCTCTGCTCAGACCAGAGACACACGGAACCTGTTCGATGAAATGCGCAAGAGACTTGGGTGCTGAGCTACTGTCTGTTGAGCATAGCGCGCGCACTTCTCTTTTTTTTAATGAAGCCCGGCCAAAATGACGTCGTTTTGGACTAGGGTTTTAAAAAAATATATTGAAACAGCTGGGCCATTTCGTGGGCTTCCATAAGGTTTTAGTTGGGTATTTACAATTCCTTGCTTAATTGGATTTTGATTGGGTTTTTATAATTCCTCACTTAATTGGGTTTTTGTATTCCAATTAAAACCCAATTAAGTTTTCTTTATTTAATTGGGTTTTGGGAATTCTCTTTATAAATGACCAATTTAACATCTCCCAATTTCATCAAAGTGTGTATGCATCACATGAATCCTACGTTTTTCTTTTCCTTCTAGAGTATGCCAATCCAAAGTAAGTCATCAATTGATAATTTGATATTGATTTGTTTATTTAATTGATAAATTATAGTCAATTAGTCATTTTATAGATATAAAACCCTTAATTTTTTTTTAATTGTACAGTTATGGAACGGTACTTTAAGAGAAAGAGTTTAAATCCTCCTTCAAATAATCTGGGTAGTTCAAATCCTCCTTCAAATAATCCGTCTATATTTTGTGGCAACAATGATATTGGTCCAAAGATGTAAGCAAAAGCTACAATCTATGAGGGATGATGACTTTGATGATTTGCTTGGCCAAGTATCAATATTTTGTGCCAACAATGATAGTCGCGGAAAAATCTCTCAAGACACCCACCGCTGCCGACGGCGGATGGTGGCGTATGGGCCACTGTGTGGTGGTCTGAGTAGTTCTAAATTGTTCCCCTTGTCGTCTTGAGCATGACGGTATGCCCGGATTTGGATTTGGTTATCGTTTGACAATCGAACGAATATTGCACCTATTATGCGATATCCGAGTTCGATATGGTTGGACTGTTCGATTGGTTCCAATTTCAAATATGTTGTTCTCTGTACCTCTTGGATCGTGTAGGAACTTTTTGATAGAGAATTGGAGTCCCGGATACTCTGAGTCAATGATTCTAAGTTTAGGCGAACGATCGCCGCCAATCGTGTGATTGGCTTAGATCCGACTGCTCAATCGAGATCAAACTTTCGAGACTTGTTTAGTATATTTTGTCAGACCTATAGGAACTTTCAGATCGGGATTCAGCGGTCGTGGGTCCCACAGGCCTAATTGACCTAGATGGTGGGCCTCGTTGGCCCGATCGAGACTCTTTTGATTGGGAGGTGTTTGTGGTTTGGTTGTTTGATTTTAAAAAGGTACTTTTCCTTTGAGAGTTTTATTAACTGATTATGAATTTTTCTTTTATCACTTTTACTTTCTGAGCATGATATATCCATGTTTATTTTTATATTTATGCTAAATGGATTAATAATTGGATTGTGATGCTTTCAGAAATATGCTTGCCTTCAGAGATATTGATGTCTATGGACATCCTGGTTGCCTTCAGAGATATTGATGTCTACGGACATCTTGGTTAACTTCGAAAATATTGATGTCTACCGACAGTGGCGGACCTGTGCTGGCGCAAGAAGGTGCACTTGCACCTCCGGTCGCCGGAAAAGTCCATAATAGTTGTTGGAGTTGCACCTCTGCTCAGACCAGAGACACACGGAACCTGTTCGATGAAATGCGCAAGAGACTTGGGTGCTGAGCTACTGTCTGTTGAGCATAGCGCGCGCACTTCTCTTTTTTTTAATGAAGCCCGGCCAAAATGACGTCGTTTTGGACTAGGGTTTTAAAAAAATATATTGAAACAGCTGGGCCATTTCGTGGGCTTCCATAAGGTTTTAGTTGGGTATTTACAATTCCTTGCTTAATTGGATTTTGATTGGGTTTTTATAATTCCTCACTTAATTGGGTTTTTGTATTCCAATTAAAACCCAATTAAGTTTTCTTTATTTAATTGGGTTTTGGGAATTCTCTTTATAAATGACCAATTTAACATCTCCCAATTTCATCAAAGTGTGTATGCATCACATGAATCCTACGTTTTTCTTTTCCTTCTAGAGTATGCCAATCCAAAGTAAGTCATCAATTGATAATTTGATATTGATTTGTTTATTTAATTGATAAATTATAGTCAATTAGTCATTTTATAGATATAAAACCCTTAATTTTTTTTTAATTGTACAGTTATGGAACGGTACTTTAAGAGAAAGAGTTTAAATCCTCCTTCAAATAATCTGGGTAGTTCAAATCCTCCTTCAAATAATCCGTCTATATTTTGTGGCAACAATGATATTGGTCCAAAGATGTAAGCAAAAGCTACAATCTATGAGGGATGATGACTTTGATGATTTGCTTGGCGAAGTATCAAGATTTTGTGGCAACAATGATATTGACGTTCCTAACATGGATGATTTATTTGTACCACAAGGGAGATCACGACGTAAAGCTCAGAAAATCACAAACCGCCATTATTATCGTGTGGACCTATTTTTTACTATCATTGATAAGCAACAAGTGGAATTGAATAATCGCTTCACTGAGGTAAATACTGAATTGCTTCTTTGTATGGCATGTTTGAGTCTGGCTTATAATTTTGTAGCTTTTGACAAACAAAAAGTACTTCATTTTGCTAAATTTTACCCTCAATAATTTAATGACCGAGACCTCATGAAGCTTGAAGATCAACTTGGGCTTTATATTGTTGATATGTAGAGCAACATTGAGTTTTCATCATTAAACGGAATTACTGATCTGGCCGAAAAATTGGAGAATACAGGAAGGAGTAGAATATATAACTATTTTTATTTACTTCTTACATTGGCTTTAGTTTTACCCGTTGCAACTACTTTGGTTGAGAGAGCTTTTTCAGCTATGAATATTGTGAAAACACCATTGCGTAACAAAATGGGGAATCAATGGTTGAGTGATAGCTTGGTTGTTTATATTGAGAAAGATGTTTTTTCTTGTATTAGTAATGCAAATATAATGCGACATTTTCATGATATGAAACCTCATCGGCAACAATTGTAGGTTAATTGTAATGTTATTTTTTTTTTCAATTAATTATGAATAACATTAGTATTGTTTAAATTATAAGGATGTTTATTTTTTTTTTTTTTTTCAGACCTTTTAGCTTTTAAAATTTGCACCTCCGCTAAAAAATTCCTGGGTCCACCACTGTCTACCGACATCCTGGTTGCCTTCAGAAATATTGATTTCTACGGACATCCTGGTTACTTTCGGAAATATTGTTGCCTTCGAAAATATTGATGTAGTCAGACATACAGTTGCCTTCGGAATGTCTTCGGACATATGGTGGCTTTCAGATTTGTCTACGCACGTATGACAATGTGCCCACGAGTTACGGGGATGCCAGAACCGTGTGGTGCAAGGATTTGCGTTCTCAAGTTGAGTACATCTCCCTGAGTCCTGTGAGGATTTGCGTTCTTAGGTGGAGTATATCTCCCTGAGTTCTGTGAGGAATGTGTCTCAAGCCGACCATGTGTCCCCTGAGTTATGCGAGGATTGCGTCTCGGGTCGACCTTGTGTCCCCCGAGTTTTGCGAGGATGTATCACACATGTGGCCACATGTGTGGTGCGAAGGGAATTGACGGTATATTACTGGAATTGATGGATTATGCTTGTATGTGGAGATAGTGCAGTACCAACGTGTGGTACATTTAACATAATATTCTTCACCACCCTAGTCATATTATCTGCACATGGTTGGCCAAGATCCCTAACCACCTACCCGACTTCTCTACACATGTGATTAGCTAGTTTTCCCTTCCCTTATTGCCTTCAGATTTGATGGTATTCCTATCTACCTCTTGGTGGGTAATTACGTGATATATATGCATTATGCGGATGATTGCAGGTATGACCTGTTGGTAAAAGGTTTTGTTATGCAAGTATTTGGATGTACAATGATATACTAATTGAACAATTAGGTACATAATTTCATGACATGATATTCAATCATATAACTTGTTGAAATCAAGGTAAAAAATTATTATAGAATTTCATCGTTGGTTGCATTTTGAATATTTATGTACTATTTTAATTGTGATTCAAGGTAGAAAGAACTATTTTAATTTTAATTTCATCATGGGTTGCACTGTGATATTTCTGTACTATCAACAAAATCAATGAACATAGTGTTTTAAGAAAGTATTTAAATTTTAATAATTTAATTGAGTGGTCAAATGATATTCATCATTTTCGACAAAAAAATATGTAACAAAAAGATCACAAATGTCATCCAAATTCGTTTATTTTATTTTATTTTTGGTCGGAAGATAATGAGGTGCATGTCACCTCAATATATATATATATATTTTATAATTTCAAGAAAATTAAAGACGCTCACTACATAACAAATTAATCCAAATTAATTACCGATCATGAAAAAAGTGGATACCAACTCATGATTGAAATTTGTCAAAGTGTTTTCCGCCTAATTAGCCTCACAATTCGCATGATCAAGCTTTGTACGTGGAACTTGCAGAAGAAAGGGAGACCCTAAGAAGATACTGAATATTTATTATACTGACACCGAAAGCTGTCAAGTCGACCTCATTTTATTTTTTGAACTTTAGATGTGCTTTGTGAGTTAAAACTACTTAAACCCCAAGATTTTTGTTTAGGGTGGCTGCATGCATGCATATTACATTATATATAATTAAAACTAACAATCAAAAGAAAAATGAATTGCTAGAGATGCTCCCGACACGCTTCTTTACGTGCAAAACATGGTGCTTAAAATTAATTTTCAATAAATATTGTAGAAAGTATTTTTTTCAGAGAACCCTAACGTTATGAGAGATAATTTTTATTTTGTTCATCATCTGAAAAAACAAGGGGGAACATATAACATGACCCCTTTTATAAAGATCAAAAGTTTTCATTTTGGGACAATACTCTCGACAGTAATTGGCGGA
>NW_018923202.1:0-10861 GCF_002207925.1 Prunus avium | reverse complement strand
ATCATGACTCTGTAGCTGGTCCTGTCTTTTAGAGAGAAAGAGAAAGAAAGAGAAAGAAAGTGAAAGTGTGAATAACTTTATAAAGATTAAAAAAATAAAAGACCCAGAGGAAGGGAGGGGGGAACGGAACTCTTTTTCCTTGGTTAATATATGTGTCTTGTAAGCAACTCTTTTCCTTAACATTGGGTTTTTCTTATGTGTGTATTTTTTTTTTAATGTAAGTGATAGTCTAAACGAGAGAGAGAGGGGGTTTTCACGCATACTGTCAAAGTACTTTAGGAGTTTGAATATGAGACCACTAGTCTGGAAATTGCTATTTTTCAATAAAGTAAACATCATTAACACGCATGCTAAGTCTTTAGTCTTTTTCTTTAATAAACACAAAAATAGAACCTTCGATATTAATTTGACTGCTTCAATTAATTTTCCACCTTAAGAAGAAAAGGAAAATCAAGCTATTAGACAAACTTTTTAATCTTGTTTAAACAGCGTGGAGGGTTTGAACATGAAACTTCTAGTCTGGAAATCAAAAATTTTTTTTAGTATATATAAATAAGCTGAACACCATTAACGTGCATGCTAAATCTTTAGTCTTTTTCTTGCTTCAATTAATTTTTCGCCGTGAGAAGAAAAGGAAAATCGAGCTAGTAGACAAACTCTTTAATCTTGT
The DNA here is from genome assembly GCF_002207925.1 of Prunus avium. The sequence continues at coordinate 10,191 of NW_018923202.1, read as the reverse complement.
TTAATATTTTCAGGCATGGAGTGAAGCAGCCACGAAATCCATGGTATGATGGACCAGAGAACGTAACGCAGTGCCCTATTCAAGCAGGGTCAAACTTCACTTACTGGATTATCTTCTCCACTGAAGAAGGAACATTATGGTGGCATGCTCATAGCGATTGGACACGTGCCACCGTCTATGGTGCCATCATTATTCTACCTGCTCTCAACACAACTTATCCTTTTACAACACCAGATGCAGAGGAAACACTGGTTCTAGGTATTTTTATTTTAATAAAAATTTATATGTATTAGTTATTAATTATTTACAAGGACTGCTGGCCATGCCACAACCACAGACAGGAAAACAAAAAGTGTTACATCAAACAGTGGCATCATTGAATCTTTACTAATTATTTTCCGTTGTCATCTGGTTCGTTGTCAGGATCCTGGTACAAGGGAGATGTGAATGAAATTATTGAAAATGCCCTCGCAACAGGTGGCGATCCCAACGTTTCAGATGCCTTCACCATCAACGGAGAGCCTGGAGATTTGTATAAGTGTTCCAATGGTAATTATCATCAAAGATCCAAATCTAATCTCATTTAATTATTTTTTGTTATTATATGTGAACGTAAGAAAAGCAATGGAGTGTTTTTCTAAGTGGAGTTGACATTAAGGATGACGATAACATTAAGCCTAAATGAAGAAACTTCTAGGTGTCTATGGAATATCATTATTGTTGGAACATGCAAAAGCGGTATACTTTTTTGACTTGTGGTGAAACCAAAAAGTAGTAAGCAAGTTCAAACTAGCTGTTAGTGATACGTCTAGTCTCGATGATAGATTTTTCAGATTTGAACGACAGTAAGTCCACTCCCTTTGAATTCCGTTCAGTAAAGATTGAAATATAACACCGACATGTATTAAACCAGTTAAGTAGGACAATTAAACCAGTTAAGTAGGATAATAAGTCCACTTCTTTCGATTCCCGTTTAGTAAGGATTGAAATATAACACCGACGTGTATTAAACCAGTTAAATAGGACAATAAGTTCACCTCCTTCGAATCCCATTTAGTAAAAATTAAAATATAACACTGACCCTGTATGTCGATGATAGATTTTTCAGATTTGAATAACAGCAAGTCCACTCCCTTTGAATTCCGTTCAGTAAAGATTGAAATATAACACCGACATGTATTAAACCAATTAAGTAGGACAATTAAACCAGTTAAGTAGGATAATAAGTCCACTTCTTTCAGTTAAATAGGACAATAAGTTCACCTCCTTTGAATCCCATTTAGTAAAAATTAAAATATAACACTGACCCTGTATTAAACTAGTTAAATAGGACAATAAGTTCACCCCCATTGAATCCCGTTTAGTAAAAATTAAAATATAACACCGACTTGTAAGTCCATCCCCTTTGAATCCCGTTTAGTAAGAATTAAATGTAAGAATTAAAATATAATACCAACATGTAAGTCCATCCCCTTTGAATCCCGTTTAATAAGAATTAAAATATAACACCTACTTGTATTAAACCAATTAAATAGGACAGTAAATCCGGCCCCATTTTGATGTTAAAGGTGCAACCCTGAGTAATAATGCTTTGGGGATGTTATCAGTTGGACGGATTGCTTTGGGTATCGCAGTGGGGGCAGGGGTCACATGGGGCTGGTAGAAGTGTAGGAGTGAGGGAAGTCGGTCGGTGGGGCTAGGCTAGGTCTGGGTCTTAAATTGAACGTTATGAAAATGAAATATTTTATTTTGTTTTTGGTACGCATGGCACTCTTGCGTTACACATTTCATGAGTCACGTCAACATTGTTAACACAATTTAAGCGCTAACTTGATGGTGAGTTGTAAAGTAAGACTTAAAATATCAGTTATGGGATCAAGGTGGGTCACTCTGAGTTATGCAAGTCAATATTGTATTTTACTATAGTTTAGCAATTAAGCATATATAGACCGTTCAGATTATTGAAATAAAATTCGTACGAGACCCCAAATAATACTTCTCAAATAAAATTACTTGTGGAAGATTATATCAACTACAATCATTTTACAAAAGACATTATTATTTCATTCAAACGTTACTCTACTATAGTGTTTGATTTATTCATATTTATGAACACTGTTTATTTCAAACAACTAACAAACTTTGACATCATTAGTTTGCTAACAACTAATTGATTTCCTGTTGCAGCAACAACATACCGTTGGGTGGTTGATTATGGCAAGACGTATCTTCTCCGCTTAATCAACGCGGTGTTGAATGAAGAAATGTTCTTCGCCATTGCCAACCACAACCTCACAGTGGTAGCTCAAGACGCTGCATACATAAAACCTATAACCACCTCCTACCTCATGATAACTCCAGGCCAAACCATGGACATTCTGGTAGTTGCAAACCAGTCTCCCAGCTCCTATCACGCAGCTTCCGCTCCTTTTGTTGATGGGGATGTTGCATTCAACAACAGCACCACCACTGCCATTCTTCAATACAACGGCAGCACCACCCCCTCAACCATTCCCACTCCGACTTTTCCCAATCCCGCCGACGAAACGGCTGCCTCAAACTTCACTACGCAAGTGAGGGCCTTGGCAAGCAAAGACTACCCAATTAGTGTCCCGTTAAACATCACACACACGCTCTTCATCTCTGTTTCCGTAAATGAAAGAATTTGTCCCAATTCTTCTTGTGATGGGCCAGACGGAAATGCACTTGCTGCAAGCTTAAACAACATCAGTTTTGTGACTCCATCGATTGATATATTGCAAGCCTATTCCGGGTACGTAACGTAATTTGAATTAGTTGCTCAAATTAATTGGTTAATGTGTCGCTATTTTAAGCTGTCAAATTTTAAGCTATATACAAAAAAAATCCTAAAATTATTGTATATGTTCATGAGAGTTTTCTACGTAGATAAGGTTTCCCAACTAAACACCTCACCCCATATATGTCCATCTCAGCCCATCCCATCCCATATTTCTACATCCTAGTTCCTTCACTGCAAAGGAAATGAATAGTCTCCTAGAAGGGTAAAATGGTAACTGAGCCAAAAGCGTGCGTTTTACTTGTTTTTAAATACAAATAATAGTTTTAATTAATACTCTCTCGAACTCAAATGCAAGAGGGGCTCTGGCTTGCCTAATATTCCACGTCTGATTACTTGTTCTTTTTTTTTTTTTTTTGCAAAACTAGAACTTTGTTTTATTTTAAATTAAAAAAGGATCTAACATAAATGACCTTATTGCCTATATACAGGGCAATTTATGGAGTTTACTCAGCTAATTTCCCACACAAACCTTATATTTTCAACTTCACGGGACACGTGCGAAACGACACAATATATCCTAACTTTGGGACGAAGGTGAGGACTATTGAATATGGTGAAGAAGTTGAGATAATCTATCAAGGGACCAACATGATTGCCGCTGAGAACCATCCGATGCATCTCCATGGTTTTAGCTTCTATTTGGTTGGAACTGGTTCTGGGAATTTCGACCCTAATCAGGCCTATAAGACCTACAATTTGGTTGATCCACCAGAAGTAAACACCATTGGTGTACCAAAGAATGGATGGGCAACCGTCAGATTTAAAGCTGATAATCCTGGTAAGTTCTACTTCTATAGCCACCTAATTAATGTACTTGTCACGTCATTGAGTTCATAGCTAAGTAGTAAGAGCATTTGTCTACAAATAAGTGGTGTCAAGTTCGAACCCGAATGACACCGTTGTGCTCTCCTTCCCAAACTCTGACAAATAATAATAATAATGTACATCTCACATGCCACATGTACGATGTATGTAATTAGGCAAATTAATTAAGAGCAACCATGAAGCCACGTTAACTAACTATTTAAATGAATTATTTGATGATTATTTTCAGGAGTATGGTTTATGCACTGTCATTTGGAAAGGCACGCCAGCTGGGGAATGGCCACTGTACTCATTGTGACAAATGGAAACACCAATGAAACCAGCATGCTCCCAGCACCTGCTTATATGCCTCCTTGTACTTAATAAAGTTTGTAATTCACTTTCTCTTTCATGGATCTCAGTTTATATATTTATACTGAGACTTTGATTTTATTAAGAATAATTGTAGCATCCAAGTTTCTTTAATGTTTGATTATCTTTTTTAAGTGAATATAGTATTGGGGGCTTCTTTTTTTAGTGAATCAACTACATAAAAGATCTTTTTCAATATATTACTTACCTCGATTTCAAAGCAAGCATAAGATATGCCTCACTAACGCCACGATGAATCATAGTAGGGATGCTAATTTTCTGTATTTTCTGAAATTTTGGAAATTTTCAAAAATTACTATTTTCGGAATAAGGACGCTAATTTTTTAATATCACTTTATTTTAATTTTCTTGTTAATCATGATTAAGCTTACCCCAAACAAAATCTGAACAATATTTACATTCAAATGACATAAAAGTCACAGTTCAAGATTTTAACTTGTCCAAAATTGAGAATTAAAATACAAACCACAACAATTAACATAGATAACATCCATAACAAAACTTGAAGTTACAACTGCAGTGATTTTCCTTTGCATCAAAAATCTACATACTTAAATAAAACAAAACCAAACAAGATTTGTCAACACCATTCATTCTCGTGACAGGCCTTCCAACTCTTGGCTTACAACTGCAATAACTTTGTATTTTCCAGTTATCACATCTAAAGCTTTCTGAAAATAATTCCATACCTCAGATTTTCCATGGTTTCCAGCTAAGCCAGACTTCTTGGTCCTTCTTTGCTTTTTTTGTCATTTATAGATCTGTAGTAAACATATACAATAATAAGCGAATCAAATTGCTGTTTCGTTTTTCAAGAGATGAAGGCTATTATTTTGAAGAGATGATTCTCTTGGTCGTTGGGGGATATAGAAGGGAAGGACGACAACACCCACGCGGTCAAGTAATGAGGCACTCAGGCACCAATTAAATGCCATGTTAGAATTTTTTGTTGTTTTTCCTTTGTGCAAATCCAAGTACTATTCTAGGTTTGCTTTAAGAAATAAATAAAAAAGCTTTCTTTGTCAGGTGGCGTACATTTGGGGTCCAATTGAGACAAGCCATGTTTAAAGCAAGTAGGTGGATATGGGATGGGACAGATGATATCCTTATTAGTGTCATGCATTTGGGGTCTAATCGAGACAAGCCACGTTTAAAGTGATCAGTGCATAATTGTATATAATTTTTTATCTTTCTAACTTATGATTTCATTATTTTTTGTAGTTAAACTTGTTTTTTTTAATCTATTTTGTGTTTGTTTCAGTGTATTAAGTTTTAAAACTCATTTAATGCATTTTGGAGTCATGTTAGCTCAAAATTGTGTCTGCAGATCAGTCAATTTCACGTATTGTACTGTATATGCTCAGGAAGAACCAACTAATGAGCCATACACCATTGGAAAGATGTGGAAGTCTAGTTTCTGGAACGTTTTACGGTTCATGATTCCGAGTCTTGTAGATGAAATTATGCAAGTTTTGACAATTTAAGGTGAATTTTGGCAGCATCTTCGCTACTGTGCCAAAAATTATATTTGAATGCCTTTACGATTTTTCCTTGAGCTAGGCTATATATGGTTGGAAAGATAAGACAAATAGATTCAAGACTCATATTTTTCCAGAATTTTATCAATGAAGGAACAAGCCCAAAACGAGCCTACAAGCAGACTGCAATGCATTGTCATGCATGAGCTAATTGTTTTTGGAGGAGAAGTTAGGTAAAGTTGATGAATTGGGTGTTGTAGGTAGAGGCAATACTCAAATCAGATTTTTACTTCCCTTAGGCCTATAAATAGTGAAGTTCTCCAAGCTTACAAGGGGAGCTCTCAAACATCTCTCTAGAGCTCCTTTCCTTTCTCTCCCTCAAATTCTCTTAGTTTTTCTTTTAAGTTCTCAATTGTTGTAACAAAACCCTTTCACTGCATTTTCCTACTTGTTTTTCTTAGTTGTACTTTCTTTTTCATTATCATGTAATTTCTTATTTTAAGTTTCAAGTTTGATTAGTTTCCAAGTTTCAATTATGATTCTTGTTTTTATTCATTATGCTTATAAGTTAATATGCTTGTTTGAATGATTGATCACCATTAAAACTTATATGTAGGCTATCTTGGTTGGAATTAAGAGTAGACAATATATGGCTTAATTCGAATTGAACTATGAATAGAAAAAGTATGTATGGACATTCAACAACACGGATTAGATACATGTAGTATTCTAAATTTTATAACTAATTAGAAGGATTCATGGGTGACCTATACTCAAATACTTGAAAAAATTACAAAAATACAAAACAAAATAGGAACACAAATCTAACCAGAACAGGGCCCTCTTTAAAGAAGAAGAAGAACCAAATCAGCCCCAACTGAAAAGAGGGAAGAAAACCCCTAAATTTAATCTCCCTGTCAATCTGAACTAGCTGAAACGAAAATCACTACCACACATTTCCTCCAGCTCCAATGGCTTTAAGGAAGAAAACAATTTCTTCTTTAATGAAAAAAGAGAGAAGGGATGAGGGGAGAGTGAAGGACTGAGAGAGTAAAACCCAAAAACCAAAGGAAAAAAAACTGAGAGAATAGATGGTATTTTTTGGTCAATGAGAATAGATGGTCGGTTTGGAGGAAGTGGGGTTTGGTGGAAGTGGAGAGAGTTGAAGTAAAAAAATAATATTTAAGTCTAGTGCTGGCAAACAATTTCGTCAATGACAAAATTTGGGTACCAAATGTCTGCAAATATAGGCGCTTAATATTTCGCTTCCCGCTCTTCAAAGGGTTGGCCCAATGGCTCGCCAGTAATATTGTTAATGACAAAGGACTTTGTCAGTATTATTTAGTAGTGACAAATTATATTACTTAGCCAGTAATGGGTCTTAGTATTGGCTAAACTGTTCCTTTGCCGGTATTAGTTTGTCAGTATAAGCTAAAATTGTAGTAGTGTGTTTCACACCGATACCGATTTGGCACGATATGGTACGGTACCAACTTTGGTAAACGATAATCTCATACCGTACCATACCGGTTTTAATTTCCGGTATCGGTAGCGATACGAGCTCAATACCGTACCGTACCGTACCATGCTCACCCCTAGAAAAAACTATTAATCTACTCTGCAACCATGTAATTTATTTTTGTCATTTGAACCATGCGACTATTAATTTAGTTTGAATCCATTTTACTCTTTTAATCAACCGATTAGTGGTATTTGATTCAATTTGAGCTATAGGAGAAATCAAACCATAGAAAACTAACATAATTCAATATTCCAAAATAACAAACTGAAATTACCCTCTGAACCATGATCAATGAGAAGTGGTGTGGTCTAGTTTGGAACACTTTTATCCCCTAAACCATGATCAATTTAATAAATTTTTTACTGGTACAATTTGAGCTAAAATCAGAGGGGAAATCAAACCATAGAAAACTAGCTAACATAATTTCAATATTCCAAAATAACAAACTGAAATTACCCTCTGAACCATGATCAATGAGAAGTGGTGTGGTCTAGTTTGGAACACTTTTATCCCCTAAACCATGATCAATTTAATAAATTTTTTACTGGTACAATTTGAGCTAAAATCAGAGGGGAAATCAAACCATAGAAAACTAGCTAACATAATTTCAATATTCCAAAATAACAAACTGAAATTACCCTCTGAACCATGATCAATGAGAAGTGGTGTGGTCTAGTTTGGAACACTTTTATCCCCTAAACCATGATCAATTTAATAAATTTTTTACTGGTACAATTTGAGCTAAAATCAGAGGGGAAATCAAACCATAGAAAACTAGCTAACATAATTTCAATATTCCAAAATAACAAACTGAAATTACCCTCTGAACCATGATCAATGAGAAGTGGTGTGGTCTAGTTTGGAACACTTTTATCCCCTAAACCATTATCAATTTAATAAATCTTTTAGTGGTATAATTTGATTCAATTTGAGTTAAAATCATAGGAGAAATCAAACCATACCAAACTAATATAATTCAATATTCCAAAGTAGTACTAATCAAAGGAACCTAGTTACAATTATGACTAGTGAACAAAAAGAGATACACAATCATAGAATACAAAATGAAATGGTATTCTATGTACATTTGCTATACATGTAGTACTTTTGGATATAAACATACATTATATATATATATATGCCTTTTTGTTATATTAAAACAAACATATTGGAAAATTTATATAGTTTATTATTTTAGAGAAAAAAAAGACTATATATATTTTTTTGTCAATAGTCTTATAAATTAATATACTCCAATGTTTAGCATATATGAATGTTTAATATACAGTCTTAAAGTAATATATACTCTTATGTTTAGTATACATGTATATATGAATATTTGTATGTGGGTACTTAAATATAAAAAATAATAAATGACGCATATATACAACCTATAAATTAAAAACAATGTAATTAAAAGTATAATAATAACATATTATTATAAACTCGGAATTTTTCGGAAAATATCGTAAAAATCGGATCGAAATGGTTTTGAAGAACTTCGGAATTTTTCGGATGGGAATTTTCGGAATTTACAGAGTCATTCTGATTCCGATTCGAATTTTATTGGAAATTTCGGATTTCAACAATTTCATATATCAGAGGTATCGGAGTTTGATTTTTTTGAAAAATTTCGGACCAAAATTGGTCGGAATCGAATTTTCCAATCCAATTTACACCTCTTATCATAAGTATCATGTTAACTGAAGTCCCTAGAACAACAATAGAAAGTGTTACCATTTGTCCGTAAATAAGTAACTAAAATTCTATCCAATTTCTTTATATCTACGTTTCCATATGTTCTGCTTTAACTCTATTCCAACTCCATTAAGGACGTTTGCTTTACCGAACTTACCTTAATGTCTCAACAGTTTGAAAATTAGAAATATGTCCCCAAGCTTTTGCTGCTACACATCAAGAAATTATAAAACTGCCCCAAAAACTGCATAATACTTTGCAAACAGGTCCCTGGTGAGAATTCAGTGAATTCCCAGGCCAAATTTCCATGCTTTCCTCTTCCAATTTCAATCCTAATATCAATTACACAGAAAAATCTCAAAAAATATTCCTTATAGTTCATCCAATTCACTAAATTTCACCAAATTTTATATCAATATCAAAATCCCCAAGATCTCAAGAACACAAAATCTGTATCATACTTCCTGACAATAAAACCATCTTCATTTTGTACTATAACTTATAAATTCCTACTTCCCCATCAATCACCATATTATAATTAGTAATTATCTTTTCTACAATGTTAATAATCATCACGTTGATCACAAGGCATGCATGTGGAAGATATACGACATTAGGGCTTAGGGATATAAAATGTAGTAGGATTGTAGCCCTCATATATAATGGTGACTCTAAAAAAAGATTGGAAATTAAAAATTAGATCCATCCAATAAGCATAAGCTTTAGTGTTAAAAATTTTATTAGGTTAGGCTAGTTGGTTAAGGCAGTGTGTCCTTACTCTTGCTTTCGAATTCGATTTTCCTCCCTGTAAATTAGATTAGTTTAGACTCAATAGTGGAACCATGAATTTTTCTAGAGTTGGGCTAAATTTTTTTATTTTTTGGAGATCTTTTATAACTAGGAATTTTGATTGGTGAATCTATCAACCACCACAACCATCGAACCACCATTAACATGGGTTCACTAATCGAACCTAGAGATGCAGAGAGGATAAGAAGAAAATATAGGAAGAGGAGGAGAAGAAGAGATGAGAGAGGAGCGAGAGTTAAAGCTTACTCTCTTTTCTAGAAAACTTCAAATGTGTTAACATCTAAGCTTTCATTTTACTCTCTACAAAAAAATTAAAGGTGGGAGCATAGGGGCGCTAATGATGATCACCTATATTAAAAAGGGGCTTTACCATATAAGGACAAATAAGAGGGCATGAAGACAAAATGGTCAAGTGTCTCTAAAATTGGACAAACTGGTCTAGTTACTGTTTGACAATGACATGAAATAACTCTTATGTCACTCACTTAGAGCAAATCCACCCCAAAAGGCTAGGGCAAGGGCAAGAAAAAAAAAGATTATGCAACAAAATATAAACAATTTAGAAATGTAAGAAATAAAATGACTATGCAAGAAAAAAATAAATATGGAAGAAAATATAAAAAATTTACAAATGCAAGAAAAAAAAATGATTACAATTTACAAAT
>NW_018923200.1:26889-38753 GCF_002207925.1 Prunus avium | reverse complement strand
ATATAGCTTACGATCTAGACCATGACAGAATGATCTTGGCAGGTCTTAGGAGAACCCAGGAACAGATACAAAGGCCAGCCTACAGGTTTGAACAAACCCTTCCAAACCTAGGAATTAGGAGAAATCCACCTCAACCCGAGCCTACCTTTTCGGATGTAGAATTTGAAATAAATATGTTAAAATCCTTTGAAATAGAACACGAAAAGATAAAAAGGAATTATCTGAGTATTGAAAATGGTAATAAAAGAATCTGGTTTGAAACAACCTTTCAGAAGCATAGGCAAGGTCATCTCTAGAGAGCCCATACCGCCTTTATGAAAGAAAAGAAATTCAATTGTTTCTTCTTAACGTGGTTAGATTGGTGTGCTCAGAAATCCTAAATATAGGAGTCATATAGAAATGATAGGAAGCCCGTTCTCAACTTACACTTCCAAAGATGGGAAGTCAGTAAAAGCCATACATCCACCCGAGATGGTGATTAAGCAGAAGGATGTGATAGCTGCTCCCTACAAAGAAACCACTTTCCTTGAGGATAGCGCCAATAATTTTCGTACAGCTAGTAAAGAGGATATAGGCGCAGTTATTCAGCAGAATAATTACACCAACCTGTTTCTGCAGTCTCTAGGAAAGCAAGTCACTAGGATTGAAACGTCTGTTTCTGCAAAGGAATAGAAATCCGACCTCGGTCCCTTAGAAACTAAAAAGACCAAGGAAATGAGTAGTCAAGTGTTCTTCAAACCACCTCCCTCTTTAGATAATAAAAATTTTAAGATGGGAAGAACATTGTCAGAAGATGAAAATTTTGTTGACATCCTGGCAAAGAAATTATCAGCAGTAAAATTGTCAGACAGAGGAATAATTAAATAACCACTACCCCCAGAGATTCCATCACCACCAATAATGCATAATCTTCAAATATCAGAGATAACATTTAGAAATACCATAAGATATTATAATATAATCTCAAGTATCGAAATAATAGAAATATTCACAATTAGCAATCTATATATATAAATATACACAAATATATTTCCATTCCTTATTCATATAAACCCATTAAACAAGAGATTCCTTACGATAACATAAAGACAAATCCCAAAATCCCTCCAAACTCAACATAGCTCCACTAACAGTTAAGACTCGTTAATAAGGTCATTCTAGTACTTCTCAAAGGGTGAAGTTACCTCGGAAGACTCACGGTCGATTGAGGGGTCAAACTATCCAAACTTGGTCAACCGGGGCCCGTGGGGCCCATGACCTCCGATCACCAATCTGGGAGTTCCTATATGTTCAACACACTTTTCTAAACCTACCCTGCAAGTCGGGTCCAAATCGAACGGTCGGATTGCTCACGATCGTACGATCGGACGGTTATCGATTATCCTAAACTTTAAATTATTGAATCGAAGTATCCAGGAATCCGATTCACGATCTGTTAAATCCTATACGATCTTAGAAATATGGGGAACAACATATGTGAATTCGGATTCGATCCAACGGTTCGAACATGTCGAACCAAAGTAATGCATAATAGGCGTAAATCCGTTCGAGGTTTGAATGACGTCCGAATCATAATCTGAGCACACGTACGCGTTTAAGACAACACAAGGATTGCAACGGAACGGAAAAACGACACTGCTATAGTACCATTGACAGGACCCGACCCAAATTTCACTTTGAAATCTGAGCCGAACCCTGTGCGTGTTCGACACCTGGAGGTGCCGGGCATGCACAGGGTTCGGCTCAGATTTCAACGTGAAATTTGGGTCGAGTCCTGTCAACCCACGCGCTGTCGACGCATGGGTGGCTTGAAAATCATCGAATCAAGCCACAAGCCTTACACCACTCAAATCAGCACGTTGAGGGGAGCTCAAAACGACCATGAACCGGCCAAGAACCAACCGGCAACTATCCGGAATTTCAAATCGAAATCCGGCCAAAATTTCAACTCGAAATCCGGCCAAAATTTGAGTTTTAGATCGAGCATTCTAGGGTACAAATCAAAGGCTAAACACCATACAAACAGCTAGAGCATGCAGAGAGGGTTCGAAAGCACACCTGGTTCGACGGAGAAGCTCGCCGAAAACGCCGTGGCGACGCTGGGAAAAATCGAAGAAAACCAGTCGCCACCGACAGGATTCAAGTTTTCCGATCGGGAAAACTGGTAGGTCTTGACGGCTTGGTCAAGCCCTCGGGACCGGTCCCTGCCCGAGTGGTGGCTATGGAGGTGGCGAAACCGTCGTTGCTGTGCTTCGAGGGGAAATGAGGTTGTGATGTGGGGAGAGAGAGAGAGAGAGAGAGAGAGAGAGAGAGAGAGAGAGAGAGAGAATCTAGTTTTAAAAACCAATTTTGCAAAATTACAATTTTGCCCCTACTTGAATTTTAATCATATCTCTCTCGTTACAACTCAGATTTGAGCCCACTATGTGTCTACGGACTCATCTAGACGTGCTCTACACAACGATATAATCGAAATACTCAAATTCCTTCCTGAATAATAAGTCAACTTTTAAACCCTTAAAATATTATAGGGTAAAATTGTCTTTTGCTTGAATAAATTAATAATTAAATATTAATTTAGGTTCGGGTTATTACAACTGTCACTTCAAGATTTGTTGCCCCACATGGTTGTAGGTGAAAGGACTCAACCAATTAAGCTATACCCCCAATGACATTTTTAGTTTTTACTTTAGTTAAGATAAGGAATAACATATGAGAGAAATAATGAAAGAGTAAGGAGGAATAAAGAATAAAGGACCAGATATAATAGAATGCTACTCATAATAAAAATAAAAATCTTAAAAATAAAAGCAATTTCAAATAGTTTTTTTTTCTTCATAGATTCTCCTTAATTTCTCTATCCCTCTTCTTTCATTTCTTCCATATATTTTTCTCAATCTTTAACTAAAAACTAAAATTCAAAATAAAATGATTACCAAACAAGGCTTTAAAATCACCACTCAACTGATGAACTACTTAATATATTTCTCCCATTCCTTTTAATTTTTTTTGCCACCCATTCCTTTCAAATTTTTTTGCCACCCCTTCCTTTCAATTCATCCTCTTCTTTAGAAACATTTACTTAATTGACATTAATGGCATGTTTACTAATCCATAATTGGATTAGGAGGAATTGAATTGAGGATGAAATGAATTGAGGAGGAGTTGGATTGAAGAGAATTAGATTTCGGATTCCTATTGAAGTTGTTTACTAAACCCTATGGATTGAGGGGAGTTAGATTTTGGATTCCTATTGAAGTTGTTTACTAAACCATATGGAATTGGGGTAGGAGTGGTTCTAATTACTAAAATGTCCTCATTGTTTGATTAAAGTATATGGCAAATTTGAAAATTTGAAAATTGTGTGAGGATATAATGGGTAAAAAAGATGAATTCCTAATGGGTTAGTTCTCTAGAAATTAAAATACCACCTCTCACCCAAGAATTGAATTCCTCCAAAATCGGGAATTCAATTCTTAATTTTGTGTGGACTCCACTTACTTTTCAATTCCTTGATGTGAAGTAAACGCAGAAATCCTTCACAGGTGGAATCCAATTCCTTATGAGAATTCCAAGTCCTGATTAGTAAACACACCATCCCATTTTGGCTTTAATTTTTTGAAAATTTGGGGACTTGAACTGTTTTAATTAGCAAATCTTCTACATATTTCATTCATTTATTTATCCTAAGATAATATTACACGGTGACACTATTGGATCAAAAATTGGACAAAATGTATAATAAAAAATGCACGATATCTAGTAAATTTGCCAATTAAAATAGTTCAAATTTCAAAATAAAATAAAAATAGTACCCCAAAAAAAAAAGAATTTAGGAGAAAATTGTCAGTGAATTAGCATAAATCGGTTATAAAAAGCTAAACAAAAAGGATCCGAATGAGGAGGCAGCCAAGCCAACCACTGTCGCAATCCAATTATCAGTTTATTGGCTTAAAAAAACAGCCGAAAGCGGCACCCGATTTATGGACCCCACCTTAGAAGCGTAAAGAAACAAACAAATCACTCACCCGTCATGACTCGCCATTTCACTCTAATTTCCGCGCCAAACACACACTTTCTCTCTTTCTCTCTCTAGAAAATCCCTGGTTTCTGGAGAAAATGGCGATGGACGATCGGTTAGCGGAGCTTAACCCTAAGCCGAGAACCTGCGTGGTCTTCGGTGGCCGAGGCTTCCTCGGGAGATCGCTGGTCCTCAGGCTCTTGAAACTCGGCAAGTGGATCGTTCGAGTCGCCGATTCGACTCAGTCTCTCCATCTCGATCCCTCCGAGCGCGACTCGCTCCTTTCGCAAGCTCTCTCCTCTGGCCTTGCTTCTTTACACGGCGTCGATGTTCGCGACAAGTCTCAAATCATCACTGGTAAAATATTTTCGGAGTTTCTTTGTTCATTTGTTTCCTTTGCGTGTTTGTGTTCGTGTTTGGTTGGTTCCTGTCTGAGAAAATGCGTGAAAATTTTGGAAGAAGACTTAGGACTAAACTGGTGCAAGTGCTTGATTCCGGCTTTAAGTATTAGGTTTTGATTTATTAATTCGTTTTCTAGTTTTCATTAAAAGGGTTGCTGTGAAATATGCAATTTAGAATAAAAGTTGAACAGAGTTCGAAAGTATTAAGAGTTTTTCAACATTAAAAGTAGGTAGAAATAAGTATTAATGGGATTAAGAGATTATAACCGTGAAAAACAAAAGGATAAAATCTCTCAAGAATTATGGGAAACCAGACTGAAGGAATGGAAAAATAAACCTAAAATTAATGTACAAATGTCGTATTTGTCAAAACGTCTGATTTACAAATGTTGTATTTGTCAAAACGTCTGATTCATACCTCAATGCCAATGTTTTACTCAGGTAGTGTTTGGTTGCCAAGTGACCAGTAGAATGGAATCCAAATAGGAATGAAATGTGGACATGGAAAGAGGATAAATTGAGAATTGGTACGAAAGGTCCTTTAATATCATCTTACCCTTGATTATTTGCAATCTTTTCAAAGTTTCTTTCACTTAAAATCCCTAAAAAGCTATCTACCATAAACCGGCTAATGGCCAGATGAACCCCACCTTGGTCATGGAACAGGAGAGAAGAAAAGTATAAGTTTTCATTTTTGTTCTTCCATTTAAGAAATAAGGGTAAAATAGGTATGATGAAATTTGATGGGTATATAATCTGAGCAGTACTTGATAGCCCTTGCCTTTAGCTATATGGGTAACTTCTCTCCCTTGATACCTGGTTGCCCTGGTTAGGAGATTTTTGCCATTTCCTATAATATCAAAACTTGAGATTCGAAATTAACTGTACATATTATGACCGACATCTCTTGCAGCTATTGAAGGTTCATCTGTAGTGTTCTATTTCGATGGGGCTGATTTACGGACAGACAATTTTTACCATTGCTATACGATTGTTGTTCAAGGTACATCCCTACTTATGAAGGAACAAATCCGATTTTTTGGCCATGCATAATTTGGTGGAAGTACTGATTAATTTAATCTAAAATACTTGTTTAGGTGCAAAAAATGTTATCAGTGCTTGTCGAGAGTGCAAAGTTAGACGGCTAATATACAACAGTTCTGCAGATGTAGTTTTTGATGGATCGCATGATATAAATAACGGAGATGAATCCTTGCCTTACCCTTGGAAAGTATGATCATTGTCAAGGGACTTCTTGTTCATGTTAATAGTGGAACATTGCCTACTTTTTCTTTTCTTCTAAACTTTCTTTCTTATTTGGTTTTCTGATCCTTGCTACAGTTTGATGATATGTTGAGTGACTTCAAGGCTCAAGCAGAAGCACTTGTCCTGCGTTGTAATGACATTGATGGTCTTTTAACATGTGCACTTCGGCCTAGCAATGTATTTGGACATGGAGACTCACATCTTGTGCCATTTTTAGTTAATTTGGCAAAATCTGGCTGGGGAAAGGTAAACGAAAGATTTGGAGAAAGGGAATCTAACTATTTGTTCATTTCATCACATCTACTGTTTTACATATCCTTTGTTAACTTCGGAGCTTTAGTTTAGTATCATACTAATTGATGTTTGTATATCACCAACGATTAATACCAACTGAAATGTATAATAATTCCCTTCTCTCTCTCTCCCTCCTTTACCATTTTTTTCTTTCTCTGTCATCCCTGTATTTTTTACACCCAAATTAGGGACATTTATGTATATGCTGCAGCTAGTAATTGTTCATCATGTGGTTTAATATCTTATCCTTCCATAGTCATGAGATTCTAAGACATGAAAAACAGTCTTTCAGTCTTTTAAAGTAACATAGATTCTCATTTCAGTTTATTATAGGGAGTGGCGAAAACACGTCGGATTTTACATACGCTGAGAATGTTACTCATGCTCATATATGTGCAGAAGAAGCTCTGGATAACCGGATGGTCGCTGCAGCTGGAAAGGTACTCCTACAATTAGAGTCTCTTGGGTGTATAAAGCATCTTATTTTTTCTGTTTCTACTAGGCCCATGGATAAGGAT
Organism: Prunus avium; assembly: GCF_002207925.1. The sequence goes on along the minus strand of NW_018923200.1, from coordinate 32,253 downwards.
GTATTCCTTTGTAATCAATCTGCAGGCTTTTTTCATCACAAATCTTGAGCCTGCAAATTTTTGGGAATTTGTAACACTAATCTTGGAAGGCCTGGGATATCAAAGGTAAAGCAAGCATTCTTATATTCTTCTATGAGAGATTTTACACTCATTGTGCATGCATTATTTGATGTAGGACACTAGTAAGAGAAAGGAAGGGAAGAGAGATAGAGACCTACTCCAGCGTATTTAATTGGCCCAAAGGCAAATTGGAATCACTCCAATATAGAAATTAGAAAACCAACGAGGGTTTAGTTGAGTGATCAGGCCTGTGGTTTGCTCCCACATGATCTGGGGTTTTATTTCTCTAGGTACCTATCTAGCTATTTGTTAGAGTTTCCTGCCTCCCTGGGTTTGGTGTGGGTCCCCAGTTCTTAACGCGAGCCTGCAAAGCTGGTTTGGGGGATTTAAGGTTATAAAGGAACAGATAGATAAGTTATAAAAATTCTGTCATTGTATCAGCCTTCAGCATCACATTGTAGTTGTCTTGCAATCACTCCAAGTCAACCCATGATTCACACACGAGCATGAAATGACAAGCACTTATGTTTCTATGTAATATTGAAAAAATTAGTTTCTTTTCAAATCCTAAATTGACCAATTTAATTTCATTTTATTTCACCTTTTGCTGCTTCCAATATGTGATCTTCTGTATTGGCATCTTCTATGTGTTTTCGCTTGAATACTACTGTGGACTAAAGTGCTGGAGACACTCTTGGTTTTTATTCTTTTGATGTTTGTTTGGATCTTCTTTGTTCTTTTGAATTCAGTTTTGTTTCCTTTTTTCCCCACGATTGCAGGCCATTAGTGAAAGTTCCTGCTAAGATGGCTTGGTATATTCTATTGTTTTTCAAATTGATGACTGAAAAGTATGGATTGATAAAACACAACCATTCTATGTCAGCTCATTACATTCAATTAGCTTCACATACAAGAACTTTTGACTGCACTGCTGCTCGAAACCAGATTGGGTACTCACCAGTTGTCTCACTGCAAGTAAGTCATTCGTTTATTTTTGTCAATCCTTCATGTCTTTCTCATGCATCTATTCTTATCCTCTCCGTTTGTTGTTTTTGAACCTTCTTTTTTCGGTTTACCTGTGTTTTTTGTTCTTCTATCAACATATAAATTTTCAAGAATTGAGAATTAATCATGATATCTACAAAAATTCGTTTGTCTTGCTTAAGAACTGCAAGTACTTATTGTTATCAGAGGACCTGCAAAAGCTTGAAATCGCTGTTATTGTTCCTTCAGTTGCAACCTCTCTCTAGCTTGTCCAACGGAAGAGATCTGTCTGTTATGTTTTTCTCTTGAAACTTCTCTTTTGCATGGATAACACCCTTTTTGTTAGATTTTCAATTGAACCTTCTGACCTTTAAAAGTTTTCTTGGCTAGTCAGGCCCCAATATGTTCCTTGTCGAGGCACATATTGTAATCTGCATCTTGAGCTGTATTTGATTGCTTCTAGGACATAGAAGAAGCTCAATGAAGGCTGCTTTCTATTCCTTTTGTTTTGAAAAGGATTTTTTCTAATGATTGTTAGATATGAAGTTGGCAGTAGTGTGTATTGTCATATATTTATTTCTCATTTCAAAGCATGAAAATTCAAGGTATAAATTTCTGTTCGTCTGTGCTGGTTACCTGTGTACAGGAGGGTGTCACATTAACCATTGAATCATTCTCTCATTTAGCCAAATATTCATCTTTCACAAGTTACAGTGACTTTAATGAGCAATCAAAAGTGGAGAAGCTGCTAGGCAGTGGAGAAGGTTGTTTTCCGTTGTACCATATTATTTGTGCTCTATTTTGTTATCAGTTACACATTATTTTCAATATATTGGTTTTTGCCTTCTTTTTTTTGTGGTGGTGGTGGGGGGGTTATGTCCCAGATGTTTTTTTGACTCATAAAAAAAAATCTAGCTGTGTAGGGCTGGGCTTCTTGCCTTGGATCCTTGTGCCTGATTTTGGTGAGAGTGGTACGCATCACATGTTAGTTTGTTCTTGCATGGTGCCATACTAAGTAATATGTAATTTAGTCCACGGCTTTATCTAGGCTCATGAACTGGGTTTTGGATAACGTCAAACGTACCAAGTTAGCACAAGTAAGGATTTGCATTTTAGAACACATCTTCGGATCAAACATGATCCATCATATGCGCTCGTATAGGCCAGAGGACCTTGTGCTCTCTTTTTTCACTCTTTCTTTTTCTTTCAATGAAAGCTTGTTTCTTATAAATAAAAAATGCATTCTAGACACTTGCATCAGAAGGTGTTTATTGTTTGATTGCTATCGTAAAATGTTTGATTGCGATTGTAGAATGACCTTGAAATGTATTGCCTGCAGTTGCAGACATTTTGCTGTGGCGTGATGAGAAGAAATCTTTTACTTATTTTCTTGCTTTGAATCTATTGTTTTACTGGTTTTTCCTTTGTGGAAGAACTTTTGCCTCATCTGTATCCAAGCTTCTGCTATTAGTTTCATTTGGCCTTTATGGATATGGAATTCTACCACCGAAGATGTAAGTATTGATGCTTATAAGCCTTTAGCTTGAGTAACCTCTTAAATGCTAAAAGAGATCCATTCCTCCTATATCCACTGACCATAATGTCTTTTGAACAGATTGGGTCTTACCGTCAAGAGTTTATCTTTATCTTGTTTTGAGATTCCTGAAATGGTAGTGAAAGACATGATTGCAACCTTAGCATATTTGTGGAACAGAGGGGTTTGTTATATGAGACGACTGGCCCAAGGGGATGATTGGGATATTTTCTTCAAGGTATGGACTATGATAATTTGTTATTTATTTAGTGAAGTGCATATCACTACAAAATTTGTCCAATTCATGCTTTATGTAATTTCTGTCTGTAACCTTTCCTGGGCACAGGGTATGAGCTTTGCAGGTGTAGTTGCTAAAACATAAGTGTATTAGGAAAATTTGACTATTCAGTTTAACTTTTATACCTACTATTTAAATTAACTATTAAGTTTTGACTGTTCAAGGTCATTACATCGACTGGGAGTACTAGTTAATAACCTTTTAACGGTACTTCCCAGTTCTATTGTGTCCCTTATTACTTATAATACTTGTTGGAGAAATGATAATTGGGTGTCCTCATTGATTTTGAAATTCTAGACTGTTCTTGGGTATTTGAATTGTCGGAAGTGGTCCTTGCTTTATAGCTTGTTATTTGTGTCAAGGAATGACATTTTCTCGTTGTTTAAATGGAAGCTATGGCTTCAATAATATGTAGCTGATTTTGGAGAAATCTAAATATGAAAGCTCAGTAATGTATCACAGCCTAAGGAAATTATTATTGTTCTTGAGGCGTGAAGTATGAGCATGTATGTTTGTCTTTTTCCCTGAATGACCTTTGACAAGGCTTGGTCCTTTTGACCAAAGCTGAATTGCAGATCCAGTTCAAAGAAGTTCGTATTGGTTTCCTTTTCTTTTCCCTTATATTTATTTGTCTACAAAATGTTTGCATCAACTTGATCTATATGGAGTAAGGAGTTCAGCATTACTTTGTGAAATATGCTAAATCCATTGGATCTTGTTAGTAATCATAAATATGTACACTCTTTTTGTTACGTACGTTCTTTTTGTCTTTTTCTTTCATTTCGTTTATTCAAAATGACCATGCTTAAAACCTCTTTTATTTTATCAATAATCTTTCATTTTTATACGCACATTTTTATATTTCTATGTGCAATCTTTATAAGAATGAGAGAGCTTCATTGACAGCAGTTATTCTCTTGCAAACATCTTACAATTATCTTTTGTAATCAATACAGTTTGCAGCTTCCCTCTATTTTCTCAAGTTGATTTCATCACAAGCCTTGACTGTGGTGATAGGTGTAGGTAAGGGAATGCTTGTTCACCATGATAGAGTTAATCAATCTCTAATTAATTTGAACTTTGGAACTTTATTGATCTTATTGGAAATATTTTGCAGCACTGGTGTTCGCTTTCACTCTGTTTTTCATTTACGAGCAGTATGAATCAGAGATAGATGGATTCGTGAAGCTTCTGTTCAATAGTATAATGTCGGTTTTTGGATCGTTGAGAACAAATGTACCTGCTTCTGTGCAACATTTTCTTGAAAACCATGGAATTTGGCGTCATGGTAAAGGGCATGCGACAATTACGCATCCGAAATAGTTGCCACGATCACCTGGATGGCTTTTGGGCAGAGTTTTTCTAACTGTATAAATTCAGTGTTCTGTTAGCTTAGGGTTGTATGAAAATTTAGATTTTGGGTAAACCCAACAAAAGAAGTACCACATTAACTCGTGCCCTTTTGTTAGTGTTAACCATAAAGTTTAGGCTCTATGTAAATGATTTTGGGTTTATTGTTGAATAGTTCTATTGATTATTTTCTAGCCTCTCATATTATTTCTAGCCTCATGTTGTTTTTGTTTTTAGCCCCTCATTTGATTATTTTCCTCCACTCCTCTGACTTCGTTTTGGGTTATATGTATATATATAATAGAGTTTACTATTGTGGTAGATAATAATCTAATTTCACCTAATTTTGATAAGGTCAACCATTACATATTACACTTCAAAATTACATTATTGTATTAAAAACAACAAAAAATTATACAATGCCATTGACCCCTTTTTAAATAAATTCATTTAAAATCAGTCAATAATGGCAACTTTCTGCCGAGTGAGTCACCTTTTCGGCGGCCAACTGTGGTGGTGCTCCGACTAAAATCCGATGGCCAGCCATTGCATCAAGGACCAACTCTAGTGCCCGGCCGCCTCCGTCGCCCACCTCTATTGCCAGTCTCCCATCAGCAACCGCCTCCTCCGACCTCAAAGGAGGAAACCTCGATCCCATACCACTACACCAACTTTGTTTGTGTGATAGAGTTGCACAATATTTATATTACAAGTAATTTGTTTTTTAAAAACTATTTATTTTAATACTGATTCGCAAACCATTTATACAAAAGCTCTCACGCTCTCTAATTCTACATAAATATATCAATTTAAATTTATAAAAATTTCCAAGTTTTAATCCTTATAAACAATATATATATACACACGAAGCTAACGACGCGCGACAATTAGAATTTGTTCTTAAGTTTGTGACTTGATTGTTTTTACTATTTTGCTTTAGAAACAAAAATTATCATTATTATCATTTGTTTTAGAGTCTCATCAATATTTTAAACCATAACAAAAATTAAATACAAATAAATAAAAAGTGCTACTATTTTCACCCACCTGTCCTATTTCCCCACCCACCTTATCTTCAAAATTTAAAAACAAATTTATCCATTTGTAAAATGACTTTTAAGGACTTTAGATTAAAAAA
>NW_018923200.1:7068-19721 GCF_002207925.1 Prunus avium | reverse complement strand
AAGCTGGCGACTTTGATCTCAAGAGTCACCCAGGAAATCGAATTCCGTTGGGACGACGAGTGCCTTCCACTGTTGAGAAGACTTCTTCATGTTTTGGATCCAGTGGGGGACCTCATTTCTTTTGAATTGCGAAGAATAAAAAACTCTCCGACTTGGGAAGTCGTGGAAAGAAAGCGGAAAGTCAGAAATTTGATGGCCATGCGTTGAATTTTTTTTCTTTTCTTTCTGACATTTTTTCTTAGTTAGGGTTTTTGTTTTTTTTGTTTTTTTTGCAGAGCCCGATGGACTTGGTTTCGACTGCATTGCAGCTCAAAATGAGATTGGATACTCACTGGAAGTAAGTTTTCCTATGCATCTATTCCTATCATGTCTGTTGGTTGTTTGTGATCTTTCTTTATTGGTTCACATGTTTTTTTTTTCTTCTATCAACGTAGAGATTTTCAAGTCATGATATTTAAAAGATTCATGTCTTAAAATTTGCAACTACATATTGATATTGTTAGTTAGCAGAGGACCTGCAAAAGCTTGAAATTGCTGTTATTATTCATTCAGTTGCAACTTCTCTCGCTTGTGACTTGTCTGATATGTTTCTCTCCATGTTCAATATACTTTTGAAAATTATTTCCCACCATTTCATTATGCTTGGATTTAACATCCTTTTTGTTACATGTCCAATTGAACCTTCTGACATTTAAAAGTATCGTAAGACTTGATTGCAACCGTCCTTTTTTCAAAGGGTTTATCTTTATCTTGTTTTATGATCCCTGAAATGGTAGTGAAAGACATGATTGCGACCATAGCATATTTGTGGAACAGAGGGGTTTGTTATATGAGACTACTGGCCCAAGGTGATGATTGGGAAATTTTCTTCAAGGTATGGACTACGATAATATATTATTTTGAGTGAAGTGCATGACTCTACAAGTATTTTTTCAATTTCATGTTTCAAGTAATTTCTGTCCGTAACCTTTTCCGAGCACAGGGTATTAGCATTGCAGGTTTAGTTGTTAAAATTTGGTGTATTAGGAAAATTTGACTATTCAATTTAGCTTTTATCTTTAACTATTCAATTTGGAGTGTTTAAGTTAATTACACTGCAATTGACTGTGAATGCTAGTTAAGAAGCTTCGAATGCTACTTCCAAATCCTATTGTGTAACTTACTTATAATACTTGTTGGAGAAATGATAATTAGGTGTCCTTTTCCCAAGGGGTTTATCTTTATCTCTTTTTGAGATCCCTGAAATGGTAGTGAAAGACATGATTGCGACCATAGCATATTTGTGGAACTGAGGGGTTTGTTATATGAGACTAGTGGCCCAAGGTGATAATTGAGAAATTTTCTTCAAGGTATGGACTACGATAATATATTATTTTGAGTGAAGTGCATGACTCTACAAGTATTTTTCCAATTTCATGTTTCATGTAATTTATGTCTGTAACCTTTTCTGAGCACAGGGTATGAGCATTGCAGGTTTAGTTGTTAAAATTCTTTGGTGTATGGTATTTGAATTACCACAGTGGTGCTTGCTTTATTGTTTGTTATTTGTGTCAAGGAATTATGTTTTTGTTTTTCCATAGTTAAATGCAGGCTATGGCTTAAGTAATGTGTAACTGATTTTAGAGATAACGAAATATGAAAGTTCAATAATGTAACCCAGCTTAGGAAAATCATTATTGTTGCTGAGGCGTGAAGTACAAGTATGTATGTTTGCCTTTTTCCTTGAATTAAATTTGACATAAATATCATATCTTTAGCATTCTTCAGTATCTTTAAAAACAATAGCGCACAATCAAGGCTCGGTCCTTTCAACACCTCCATCTTTACTTGGTCCTTTCGACCAAAGCTGAATTGCAGATCCAGTTCAAAGAAGTTTGCATTGATTTTCTTTTCCTTTTCCCTATATTCATTTGTGTACAGATTGGTTGCATCAACTTGATACATTTCTTTAATTTTACCAGTTATTTTATCAATAAATCTCTCGTTTCTTAGGCAAATTTTGATATTTCTTTGTTCAATCTTTGATATGTATGGAGAGTTTCATTGACAGCAGTTGTTCTCTTGCGGACATCTTACAATAATCTTTTGTAATTAATACAGTTTGCAGCTTCCCTCTATTTTCTCAAGTTGATTTCGTCACAAGCCTTGACTGTGGTGATAGGTGTATGTAAGGGAACGCCAGTTTCACCATGCTAGAGTTAATCAATCTTTTGTTAATTTGAACTTTGGAACTTCATATTGATCTTGTTGGAAATATTTTGCAGCACTGGTGTTAGCTTTCATGCTGTATTTCATATACGAGCAGTATGAATCAGAAGTTGCGAAGCTTAATCTACCTGCTTCTGTGCAACTCTTTCTTGAAAACCATGGAATTTTGATGCGTCACATGTGACAATTAGCATCCAAAGTAACTGCCACAACCACTTGGATGGCATTTGGGCATAGTTTTTCTAACTGGACAAATTCAATATTCTGCTAGTTTAGGGTTGTATGAAAATATATATTTCGTGTAAACCCAACAAAAGAATTACCACATTACAAACACTTCTCCTTTTGTAGTGTTAACCATAAAGTTTAGGCTGTATAAATCAATGTCTTTTGTCACATCTGTAAGCTATAAACAGCTTACACAAGGATTGAGTGCTTTATGTCAGTTCGATGCCATCTTCTCTATTTTTTTGTTTGTTGAAATCTGTAAATTTTATTGTAAGGGAGCCAAAGCAGTGAACTCAATGAATGAGTTCAAACAAATGCTGTGTAAAATGCAACTCGGATCAGGTGAGAACACTAAAATGAGAACATTATATGAGAATCAATCCTAGCCATTCAAAGTCATCTGAACGGTTGAAGAGAAAAAAACAAGCTTACAATAGAAACGGGTACACTGCACTTCCCCTTAGCCCCGTGTCCTAGCGCGCGTTTTCCAATCCCGCCTTTCTTTTTCAGAGTTTCTTTTTCCCAGATTCCCCTCTCAATACCATCTCCTATTTTCCTTAGTCTTAATCGATACATTTCTCCTTGAACTCCCTCTCTCTTTCTCTGCCCTCTCAATTTCCCTCATCTCGATCTGCAGCCCTGTCTTGCTCTCTCAGTTTCTCTTTTGATATCTCTTTCATTTTTATGCAGACCTACAAATAAAACCCCCTTTCTCTCTTACTCCCCTTTCTTCTTCTCTCTTTGCCCAAGTACAAATACAACTCTAGCTTTGGAATTCTCAAAGCCATCGTCAACAGCGGTCTCAAAGACAGAGTGCTTGTTTGCAAAGTCCTAATCATTGTCGTCAGCCTCCTCCAGCAGTTCTGACAACCTCTATGGTCACATCCGTTTTCCCACTTCCTACTACGTCGTCTTCGGCAAGTTCATCTATCTCTTATTGATCAAGCTCTTCTTATTTAATTGTCATCTTCCTTAAATCTTAACATGTTTTTGTCAACCTAGAAACTTCTAGGGCTAAAATGGGTGAATGATGTGTTAATAGTTTAGGGTATAGATCTGTTGAAATTTATTTAATCCATTTTAGGACTTTTAATGGGATCCTTACAAATCAATGGTATTCTTGGTGGATTTGGGTTAATTTGGGGCTTTAAGGGTTCAGATCTACACATGACGTGGAAATAGTCTTTTCTACCTTAATCGCTTTTGGGTTATTATGCCGCTTGTGCTTACCACTGTCTTGCTCTTGTTAGTGAGTTTTAGTTTGTAGTCAGATTTTGATGTTTTTACTAGTAATTGGGTTCTCAACAAAGTGATGAAATGGGCATTTAGAACTGTTCAGATGATTGCTGTGAGTTTATTCAATCTTTGATTGTTAGATGGTATGTCGGTGTTGCAAAAAGATAAGGCTTTTATTTATTTATTTTGTGATTCTTTCTTCACGTTGTATGCTTGTAGACTAACTCACTTTTCTTAGTTTTTGTTTTCACAATTTTTCCATTCTTTCTCAAGCAAGTCAAACAAGAATCCTTATTGGAGTAGAAGGTCAAGAAATAAATACGTAAAGTTTTATTGCAAAACCAGAAAAGAAAAGAAAGCCCATTTCTCACACATTGCCGTGCTTCTCATTCCCATCAACAATGAGATTCAAGTCAACCATATTATGCCGCCTCTTGTTGGTTTCTGTCAACTATGAAAATTTGAAAGTTCCAAGATTGTTCGGTGGTTGTCCAGTTTCTGGGATCCCATGGGGAGATTTAATGTAATGCCTTTTGGTTGGAAGCAAATAACCAGATGCAAAGCTTGTATGGAATTGATCCGAAAATAGAGCATTACGCATGTGTGGTGGACATGCTTGGTCGAAGTGGCCAATTGGAGGAAGCTTTAAACCTCATACATGAGATGCATGAGGAGCCAGATACCAGAATATGGAGCTCATTGCTTAGTTCTTGTAGGCTTCACAATAACTTGTGAACTAACCGTAGAGGATAGTAGACATCAGAACCAAGAATATACATCTAGAAGTAAGTTTAGCTTGAATCGTTTTTGAACTAACAACACAAAAAAAAAATAGTTGAATGGTGGACATGATTCTACTCTGTTCTAACTTTACTTGTGTGATGGCAGATGATGGATCAGTTTGGTGCTGGGGTTACAACATATGTATCCTTCACCATAGGGTTATATACAGCTTTCATTAATTCTCCACAATGAAAGAATTTAGTTATGGAAAGTGCATCCCTAGTTTTTTGTGTTTGCTCCTTGTTTATATTGTTTACATTCTTAACTGTTGAATGGATGGCCAACCTTGTGTAAATGGAGAAAATTTTCTGGTGCCTTGCTTGTTGGAATGGTTCCCTGAGGTGTGATCTGCGACGAAGAGTGAAGTGCCTTTACAGGTATGGAAAGAATTGTTTCACTGCTGCATTAAATACCTGATGAAGATAAGAGCCTTATGTTTTGGTTTTTTTGTTGTTGCCAAAGCTGTCTGCATCAGGTTTGTGTTAAAGGAAAGAAAATCAGTCAATGATCTGAGATTGAGAGATTGTAGGATCTGCATATAATTAGCAAATCATTAGTATGTATTTACCTAGAATAGACGTGCTCTGTATGTATAAAGCTGCTGTATCTGTTTGAAGTTATCATATATACAAAATACATTAAACTTTCTCATGGTATCAGAGCACCTATCTTGGTGACTCTGCCTAAACACCTTCCGCTACAACCACAAATGTACTGCAAACACCATTGAAACACAACATCATGAGTGAATCACAATCTACAGAGACGATTCCTATCTCTTCCGATCCTCTGTCTTTGCACAACTCCGACACCCTGGGACTTTCCCTAGTTAACATCAAACTCGAAGGTCACAATTATGGCCAATGGAGTAGATCTATGCATCTAAGTCTCAGCGCCAAGAACAAGCTTGGATTGGTTGATGGATCAGTCAAGGCTCCTTCATCCAATGACCCGAAATTCTCAATCTGGCAGCGCTGCAATGACATGGTTCTGTTATGGATCTTGCACTCTCTCCATCCTGACATTGCCGGTAGTGTCCTTTATGCTAAAACACCGGCGGCTGTTTGGATAGATCTTCGAGATCGCTTTTCACAGAGCAATGACGCCAGAATTTATTAGATTCGACAGGAAATTGTCGAGTGCAGACAAGGAACGCAAACTATCTCCATCTATTACACAAAGTTGAAAGCTCTTTGGGATGAGTTGGCTTCATACCAAGAGCCCTTTATCTGTAACTGTGAAGGACTGAAAAACCTTGCTGAGAGAGAAGAGAAAGAAAGGGTGATGCAATTTTTTATGGGTTTGAGCGACCAGAGGCGGTCCTACCCTAAGGGCAGGGTAGGCAGCTGCCTACCCCATTTTTTAGCAAACTAACTATTTCTCAATACCCAATACAGCCAAACCAAATATTATTAAATACCCAATACAATCTGCCTACTCAACTGCCTACCCCATTTTTTTAGCAAACTAAATATTATTCAATACCCACTACAGCCAAACCAAATATTATTCAATACCCAATACAATCTGCCTGCTAAAACCCAAACACTCAAATTTTTCTCTTTAAGAAAAGCAATAGCCCAGCCCACTCAAAAACAATAAAAAGCTTTGTCAACTCACATGCTCAGCCGACATTCTCCAACTCCATGGGCCATGCCCACATATATTATATTTCAAAAAAAACAAAAAAGCAAAGCAAACCCTATATCAAGTGACGGTCCCCACTTTTCTTCTCCCCTTGAACAATTGGTTGGCTGCAACCCGACGGTCCCCACTTTTTTTCTCCTTGTCAGCAAGATCTTCAGCAGCTTCTTCTTATTTTTTGGGAACAAGTATTTCTCATTCTCTTCTCTTTAATTATCTTCTCTTTTGGGGGTTTTCCTAAAATACATGTATGCATCTTAATTTTAATTTTAATTTGAAATTGAGTATTCTAGGGTTTCATGTATGAGAATTATTAAGAATAGACTTCGGAGCACCATAGCTGATGAATTCCTTGCTAATTGCATGATTCTACACATTGAAAGAGAGTTTTCTAATAATATTGATAATGAAGAGATAATTGAGGAATTTAAGATTTCTAAGCCACGTAGGGTAAGGTTTTAGATTAAAATAGTTTAGTTTTGTGTTGCATTGCATTTACTTCGTGTTCTTTTGTTAAGCTTTTATTTACGTATAGATATGCATATTTGAGGGTAAGGCTCATTACATCCCCTGACTAGGTGTATCTTTTTATTTTTATCAATAAAATTCACTCGTACCGTCGAGTTTTTAAGGTAAGTTTCGCCTACTTGGCTTTTGAATCCTGGATCCGCCACTGTGAGCGACACCTACTCTACGGTTCGAGGATCGATTCTCATGATGAATCCCTTACCTGACACACGCAAAGTGCACGGCCTGGTTCTCCAACACGAGCGCCAGCTAGAGGTGACCAGCAGGCATGACAGTCTAGTTACTCACCATGTGATGCAAACCGGTCGTTCTTCGGTGGCCGCCACTCCCTCCACAGTTTGGTCCCAATCCCGCAAATCCCTAAAGTGCTCATATTGCGATGGATATGGTCATCTGAAAGAACGATGCTACTTTATTATTGGTTTCCCTGTGGGCCATAAATGGCATGGCAAAAATGTTAAGCCCAGAAACCAGCGTTCCGGTCCAACCGCTCACAATATTGAAGTCATTCAATCACCAGTCCAACCTATTGCCATCACCAAGACAACCTCCGTTGATGGCCCAACCTTCACCACTGAGGAGTACAACGAACTTATTACTATGCTACGTAATAAGAAGGGTAACAGTCAGCCTCTAGCACATGCAACAGGTATCATTACACCCACTTGTAATATTGCACAACATGATCCACACTCCACGCTATATTGGATTGTGGATAGTGGGGCCACCGACCACATTTCTCATTCGGCTCCTACACATAATCAAATTGCCACACATCATGAATTTGTTAGTTTTCCCAACGGAGAAAAGGCAGCAATACGTAACATTGGATCTATGAATCTATCGCCCGACTTGTCTCTTGATGGAGTTCTACATGTTCCAAAATTTCGTGTCAACTTGTTATATGTTAGTAAATTAACACAGGCTCTTCGATGCATAGTAATTTTTTTTCCAAATTTTTGTGTTGTGCAGGATGTGGATATGAAGAAGACAATTGGCCTGGGCAAGCATTTTGATGGGCTTTACTACCTCACGCCTACCCAAAATCCTCACCTTGCTACTCATGTTCGGCATACCTCCACGCTTTGGCATCAACGTCTCGGGCATCCGTCATCTGCCCCCCTTCACTCCTTATCCAAGACCATTCCTGAAATAATGTTTAATTCTAAGCACATTTGTGATGTTTGCCCTTTGGCTAAACAAACCAGATTATCTTTTCCTTCTAGTTCAATTAAAACAGTTGCACCTTTTGATCTTATTCATTGTGACATTTGGGGCCCTCATAATACCCGTACACATTCTGGGGCACGTTATTTTTTGACGATTGTTGATGATTTCACTCGTTTCACTTGGGTTCATCTTATGAATTTTAAATCTGATACACAAACAATTTTGAAATCATTTTTTTCTTGGGTCACCACTCAATTTAATCGTTCCATTAAAACTCTTCGTTCAGACAATGGTAGTGAATTCCTATCCATGCGTCCATTCTTTCTTGAGCATGGTACTAATTTTCAACATTCTTGCACATATACGCCTCAACAAAATGGGGTCGTTGAACGCAAACATCGTCATCTCTTAAACATTGGTTGCGCACTTCGTTTCCAAGCTAACTTGCCCTTGCAATTTTAGGGAGACAGTCTTCAAACCGCATGTTACCTCATAAATCGACTCCCAACCCCCTTACTCTCTCATAAAACCCCTTATGAGCGATTACATGGGAATTCACCTTTTTATTCTCACTTCCGGGTTTTTGGGTGCCTTTGCTATGCCACTCACCTTAACCCCACTCACAAATTTGACACCCGGGCTCGTCGTTGTCTTTTTGTTGGGTACCCTCTTAGTCATAAAGGCTATCGCGTCTTTGATCTTGAAACAAAGAAATTTTTTGTGTCTCGGGATGTCATTTTTCATGAACACTCATTTCCTTTTTCTCACTCTCCTCCTAACCCTCCCACGGATCAACCCATTCTGCCTACTCCTCCTCCCACTTCAGACCCTCTTTTTCTGCCAAGCCCGATGTCTCCAGGCCCACATTCACCACCCTTACCTCCACTAGACCCGGTCCAGTCTGATCAGCACATCTCCCCTCCCCATACCCTTCCAGACCTTAATTTCCCAATCTCCACGCTGCCTCTCTCTTCGACCTCCCCAATCTCCACGCCGCCTCGCCCTTCTCTCGATGGCGGCTCTGGTTCCCCAATCCCCGGCCTCACCTCTCCTTCAATTGGCCAGCCGTCGTCCTCCCTTGAACCTTCACAGCCTCATCCTCCTCTCCCTGACACATCATCCTCACCTCGCCGGTCTGCGCGTGTCCCACGTCCTCCTTCCTATCTTCGAGACTATGAAGCTCATCACACCGCCTTGCTCACGCCCGGAGTCGCTTCTTCCTCCACGTCTGGAACCAGGTATCCCCTTCATCGTTATGTATCTTACTCTGGTCTCTCTCCTGCTTATCGGAATTATGTGTGTAATATATCTCGATTGGTAGAGCCTTCTTCATATGAACATGCCTGTCATGACCCTCAATGGGTTGCTGCTATGAACTCTGAGTTGCAAGCTCTTGAAGACAACCACACCTGGTCGTTGGTTCCTTTGCCTCCCGGTCATCGTCCCATTGGTTCCAAGTGGATTTTTCGGATTAAATACCACTCCGATGGCTCCGTTGATCGTTACAAGGCCCGCCTAGTTGCCCAGGGGTTCAATCAATATCCCCTTCATCGTTATGTATCTTACTCTGGTCTCTCTCCTGCTTATCGGAATTATGTGTGTAATATATCTCGATTGGTAGAGCCTTCTTCATATGAACATGCCTGTCATGACCCTCAATGGGTTGCTGCTATGAACTCTGAGTTGCAAGCTCTTGAAGACAACCACACCTGGTCGTTGGTTCCTTTGCCTCCCGGTCATCGTCCCATTGGTTCCAAGTGGATTTTTCGGATTAAATACCACTCCGATGGCTCCGTTGATCGTTACAAGGCCCGCCTAGTTGCTCAGGGGTTCAATCAACGTGAAGGTATTGACTTCACTGACACATTTGCTCCGGTTGCAAAGTTGATCACTGTTTGCTGCTTACTCTCGGTTGCAGCTGCTCGCCACTGGCCTCTTCATCAAATGGACGTTCAGAACGCGTTTCTCCATGGCGACCTCCACGAGGAGGTTTACATGTTACCTCTGCCTGGTTCACGTCGACAGGGGGAGCAGGTTGTATGTCGACTTCACAAGTCCTTATATGGACTGAAACAAGCTCCACGGAGCTGGTTTCAAAAAATTTCATCTACTATATATGTGGCATTGGTTTCAAGCAATCTAGGGCAGATTACTCTCTATTCACGCAGGTACATGGAAGTTCCCTGACTATTATATTGCTCTATGTAGATGACATGATAATCACAGGGAATAATGAGGAGGTAATCTGTAAACTGAAGCATTTCCTTGGCAGTCAATTCCGAATCAAAGATCTCGGACCCTTGAAATATTTCCTTGGTGTTGAGGTGGCACGATCGAAAACGGGAATTTCTATATGTTAACGCAAGTACACTCTTGACATTTTGGAAGAAGCTGGACTACTTGGAGCTAAACCAGCCAAGGTCCCCATGGATCCTGATACAACATTATCATCTACAGGTGAACAACTCAAAGATCCTACTAGGTATCGATGCTTAGTTGGAAAGCTAATCTATCTCACAATTACAAGGCCAGAAATTACTTTTGCAGTCAACACACTCAGTCAGTTTATGCAAGAGCCTAAACGCCAACATCTTGATGCTGTAAACCGTCTACTTCACTACCTTAAAGGAGCTCCAGGGCAAGGGCTGTTATTCTCTACACAGAACAAGTTGAAACTAATTGGTTATTGCGATGCTGATTGGGCTAGATGCCCAATGACACGCCGGTCAGTCACGGGATATTGCATCTTTCTTGGTAATGCACTGGTGTCCTAGAAAAGCAAGAAGCAAGTTACAATTGCATGATCATCTGCTGAAGCTGAATATCGTTCAATGGCTGCAGCTACATGTGAACTCACTTGGTTAAGATATCTATTGCATGATCTGCGAGTTACTCATGCTGAACCTGCAAAGTTGTTTTGCGATAATCAAGCTGCCCTATATATTGCAGCAAATCCAGTGTAGAGAGGATATAACAATTAGAGTTTCAATTTTATGTGTTAACCTTAAAATTTTTCCAAAATTTTTATAAAAAGTCATAAAAATACACCGAGAATTTCTACAAACTCGTTGCAACATTATCTTCAACTAGGGATCGTAAAAATCTAAATTTGAAGTAATGATTAGAGGAAGTGTAATGATCTTCAACTTAGTGTATCATGCTTGTTGCATATTTTAGGTTATCTATGAGGATAATGGGTCATTTATGTATCATCATGCACCCTACGACACATATGCAACATCTCTGTTGAATTTACTTTTGAATATCAGCTTTGTTCTTTATACGTATTTTTTAATGCTCCTTCCAATTTGGTTTAAAATTCAGGACCTTGATAAACCACCTCTTACGTGAGAAACTTTTTTTGATCCTGGCATCATTGTGTATCATACTTGTTGCATATTTCAGGCTGTCTATGGGGATAATGGGTCATTTATATATCATCATGGATATGGTTATGCACCCTACGACACATGCCACATCTCTGTTAAATTTAAATTTACTTTTGAATGTCAATGTCCCTTCCAATTTTGTTTAAAATTTAAGACCTTGAGAAACCACCTCTTATGTGAGAAACTTTTTTCTATCCTAATGTTGTGTAGATACAGCTGCACCAAAATGGATTCAGTTGCATCCTCAACTTGTGATACTCGCAAGTGCACGAGCCGTTTGGTAGTATAGCATATGTAAGTGCGAGGTCGATCCCACGAGGATTGGTGATTGAATGATCCAATTCATTTTCCCTACACAAAACAGAAATGAAAAAGAAAGGAAATAAATAAAACAAGGAAGAAAGAAATAACTAACTCAAGCAGATAAGTTCCCAAGTTCAATTAGATTAACGGATTGATTCTAGCTAAAGTATGATTAAGCCATGGTGTTTGGTCATAACCTTGTGTTCCTAATTCCCTAATTTGATCATTTGTTGTCTAACCTAAAATTAAGCATTAGGAACCCATTAAGCATAGAAGAACAATTTAAACAACCAAGCATGTATCTAATCCCTGTTGTCGAATGTCCATACATACTCTTCCTATTCATAGTTCAATTCGAATTAAAGCATAGTGTCTACTCTTAATTCAAACCAAGATAGCTAACATACAAGCCTAAATGGTGATCAATCATTCAAACTAGCATATTAACTTATAAGAATAATGAATAAGAACATGAACCATAATTGAAACTTGGAAACTAATCAAACACTTCTCTAGAGCTCCCTTCCCTTCTCTCCCTCAAAGTTCTCAAACATCTCTCTACTTCCCTTCTCTTCCAAAAGTCTCCATGTCTCAAACACTTCACAAACACATTTCTCTTCCTTCCCTAAGTTCTCAAATTCTCCAAGTTCACAAACATCCTCAAAGCTCTCAAACACATGTTCTTCCAAAATCCTCCAAGTTCTCAATACTTTCTTCTCCCTCTCAAAGCTCTCAAACACATGTTCTTCCAAAATCCTCCAAGTTCTCAATACTTTCTTCTCCCTCTCAAAGCTCTCAAACACATGTTCTTCCAAAATCCTCCAAGTTCTCAATACTTTCTTCTCCCTCTCAAAGCTCTCAAACACATGTTCTTCCAAAATCCTCCAAGTTCTCAATACTTTCTTCTCCCTCTCAAAGCTCTCAAACACATGTTCTTCCAAAATCCTCCAAGTTCTCAATACTTTCTTCTCCCTCTCAAAGCTCTCAAACACATGTTCTTCCAAAATCCTCCAAGTTCTCAATACTTTCTTCTCCCTCTCAAAGCTCTCAAACACATGTTCTTCCAAAATCCTCCAAGTTCTCAATACTTTCTTCTCCCTCTCAAAGCTCTCAAACACATGTTCTTCCAAAATCCTCCAAGTTCTCAATACTTTCTTCTCCCTC
>NW_018923198.1:21898-33050 GCF_002207925.1 Prunus avium | reverse complement strand
ACTGGAGAAGTCCCAGTTCTGCCCATCCAAAAGCCTTCCAGGGTTCGAAATAGATTAAAGCTCTGCCAAACTCAAGCTTTGGTATCGATTTGCAGCTGAAGCCTAGCATTTGAAGTTGTTAAAAGTCCAGTCCAGCACAGGCGTACCCAGTCCAGCCCAGAACAGAGGCAACTATCCAGACAGAAATGGAAACACGGCCCTCTTCTTGTCCTTGTATAGTCAGTTTTTCCCTTTTTGAGTCTTGTAAAAGGGAGTTCTGTCTGAAATTGGTTCAATATGTCATCTTTCATTCTGGTCAGAATTACCGGTTTTCGTACTGAGAAAAATTGTAAAAGTCCTTACCAGTCTAAGGCATAGAAAAGAACTTACTTGGGAGATATTCCTCACCCAAATTCACAATCGTTTGATCAAAGTTAGTAGCTTGGGGCGCAAGTTATTTTTCCCATAAGTCTGTTAGGGTTGAAAAATTGCTAACAGTGGCACGCTCAACACAGAAAGAAAGTTAATTCACTGACCAAAACATGGTCTTTGAATTAATGGGGAACTTTGCCCTGTCATCTCAGGAAGTAAATCAAAACGGGTGAACAGAAATTGGCAGGGGAGGCCACTGGTTCACAAGGTTCTTCATTCAAAAACTTGGACAATGTGGGGAACCATGTGCTTCTAAGGAAAAGCTAAGCTCAGCTAAGCTAGATGTGTTCTCTTTTTCTTTCATTCAAATGTGAGTCTTAAATACGCTATGACATCAGAAACATGAAAAATAAATAAATAAATGAAGAGTGCATTATGTTATTAAAAATTGTGTTTTTCCTTTTCTGTAATAACAAAACAAAATCAAAACGTTCAATTTTAAAACCTTTCAAATAATAACACATTACATCAATCACAGTTCTGCATTATATATATGACCTTATTAAAAGGGGATTATCAATACACAAAAACCATATAAAAATGCATAGCACATTTAATAAAATATATATAATTTCAATGCGCATACTCAAAAACCATAGAAAAAGAAAAGGCATGGCACCTCAAGCTGTATTATAATTCCAGAAAACCAGGAGGATGTTGACTTTGGTGGAACAAATTGGTGTGGCTTTAATGAAGGCCACGTGTGACGTGTCCCTTTTGTGTTTTTCAGCCACACATTGAAGCTTATTGAATACGCTTCTTATCCCCTGGGCTGCCGATCATAGAGAAATTCTCTATTTATTTGCTTCTATGTTGCTGCATGCAGCAGCTTTGGTGAGGAGCCAAAGGTCCATTTTGTCTTGTCTTTCTTGGTCATTGGGTGTGAGCCTCATTTGTGAATCTCTCTTCTGTATTTGGTGTGCTAGCGACTTAATGATCAACGAGGAGAGTCTGCAAGTTTCTCTTCTTCTGTTTTCGGTTGCTCTTCAGTTTATGAGTTGCTTTATACATCTGTATCTGTTCTCCTTTTGGTATTTGTGGTTTGGGTTGACAGAGTCGAACTCTGTAATCTCCTGTTGTGGTGAGAGTGTTAATTCCTCTGTAATCTCCTTCTGTTAATAGTAGAATTTCCTCGCCGTCTTCGAACGGCTTTAAGCGCTGAGCAACAGTTCTGCGTGTTATTTTGTTTTATCTACATCTGTCATATCTTGTCTTGTTATTTGATCATTCTCACATCTGTCATATTTTGTCTTGAAGATTTCATTGTTGACGTCAGAGATGTCCGTTCCAAAAAGACAAACGCCCCAGTGCTAACTACCAACAAGTTCAGAGACCAAAGATCCTCAATTAGCCTATTTTAATATGCCTGAGTGAGCCTAAAACATAACAGATAATTAGGCAGTTTCCATGGCAGCAGCTTGTAAGCCTCATGCTGTATGCATCCCATTCCCATATCAAAGCCACATAAAGGCACTGCTCAAATTTGCAAAGCTCTTGCATCATAGAGGTTTTCATGTAACCTTTGTCAATACACTGTACAACCATAGACTCTTTCTCAAATCTTTAGGCCCCAACTCCCTTGATGGCTTGCTAGACTTTCAGTTTGAAGCCATCCCAGATGGCCTTCCAACTTCAGATTCAGATTCCACCCAAGACCTCGCTGCTCTTTCTGATTCCATAATCAATACAAACCACTTCTTGGATTCATTTCGCGATCTCCTCACGAAACTCAATCTCGATGTAGCAACTTCCAACACTTGTCCTCTGGCTTGTATAGTAGCAGATGGTGTGTCATGCCATTCTCCATCACAGTCGCCAAAGAGCTTGGAATTCCCAGTGTGTCGTTCTTCAGTATTGCTGCATGTGGCTTCATGGCCATCAAACACTTTCATGCCCTGGTGGAAAGAGGATTTACACCCCTAAAAGGTGGAGGGCAGAGAGAGGATATCTCAATGAAACAAGATCTATGAACTTGGGAAATGTTCTTTTGTTAGATGCTTATGTTGCCGGACTCTGAATTTGTACCATACCTTCGAGGAAGAATCGACTTGATCAGTTGTACACAGATTCACAGTCAAGCAAGAGATCATTTCTCCCTGTTTATGATTCAATTGATTCATATTACTTAACTAACTCATTATAACATTTCTTTCCTTATTGTTAATTTGCAGATGAGACATATCTAACTAATGGCTACCTAGACAGTCATAGATTGGATACCTGGACTAAAAAGCATCCGGCTAAGGGATCTTCCAAGCTTTGTTCGAACTACAGATACCAAAAGCATTGTGTTTAACTTAGGCATAGAAGCAACTGAAAAGGCAAACAAGGCTTCTGCAGTTGTTTTACATACTTTTGATGCGTTGGAGCGAGATGTTTTGGATGCTCTCTCATCTATGCTTCCCCTTGTTTACGCCATCGGCCCTCTCCAATTACTTGTCAACCAGCTGCCAGAAGACACTCTGAAATCTCTAGGATACAGTCTATGGAAAGAAGAAACTGGCTGCCTCCAGTGGCTGAACAACAAGGCCCCAAACTCGGTTGTTTATGTGAATTTTGGCAGTGTAGTCGTCATGACACCAGAACAACTTGTTGAGTTTGGTTGGGGACTTGCAAACAGCAAGCATTTTTTCTTGTGGGTAATTAGGCCTGATTTGGTTATTGGTGACTCAGCTATTTTGCCAGCTGAGTTTGTGGATGAAACAAAAGAAAGAGGTCTAATAGCAAGCTGGTGCCCACAAGAGCAAGTCCTTAACCACCCATCAGTTGGAGGGTTTTTGACACACAGCGGTTGGAACTCAACGGTCGAGAGCCTGAGTGCAGGGGTGCCTATGATCTGCTGGCCGTTCGTTTCGGAGCAGCTAACAAATTGTTGGTATACTTGCAATGAGCTGGGCAGTGGGATGGAGATTGATAGCAATGTGAAAAGAGATGAAGTTGAGAAGCTTGTTAGAGAGTTGATGGAGGGAGAGAAGGGTGAGAAAATGAGAAATAAGGCTAATGGGTGGAAGAAACTAGCAGAAGTGGCCACTGGTGCACAAGGTTCTTCATTCATAAACTTGGACAATTTAGTGAACCATGTGCTTCTAAGGAAAAGCCACGTGTAACATGTACTAATTTTTCCGTCTCATAAAATTTACTTTGCAACTCCTTTTTTAAGATAAGTAGGCTGGCTCTTTTTTTTGCTTCATTTTTTGGGAAAGATAAAATGGGCTAAATTTATTTTTTTTCTTCTTTTTAATCAAACAAAAATGCTGATTGAACATATTCGAATGATCAAATGTCAATTTTACCATTTTACATCCTTAATTTGCCCAAACTGGTGAAGGATGATGGATAGGTTGAATTAGTATCAGAATAAGTCAAGAGTTCGATCCTTTTAATATAACTAGAAAAGAAAATTGCATGACCACCCCTCCCTCATTAACCCCTCTTCTCTCTCCTTTGAAAACTCCTCAATTGGACTAACGGCCTATATGTGAGTATGACTGTGGAGTTTGCAGAGACATAAAGAAGAAGGGGATGGGGTTGTGCCAGATTGCATGGAGGGGCCGACATTAGGTACAGGTTAGTACTTGTCAATGGGTCAGCCCGGGCTAGCCTAGCCCAAATTTATTGGGCTTGGGTCGGGTTGGACAGGGCTTTAAAGAGGAGAGAGAAAATAACGAGGCCGGGTTTTTAAAAAAAATTCAAAGTCCAAGGCCGGCCCATGGGTTAGGCTTGAAAAAGCTCATCGGGTTGAGCCGAGTTAAGCCCAACAAGGCGGGTCGAAATGGGCCTACTTTATTTTGTATTTTTTTTAATATTGATTTTTTTTGTCAATTCTTTTTTTTCTTCTATGTTTTGGTGTGTTTCTACGTTTTTTTTTTTTTTTTCATAATTCTCTATTTACATTTATCTATATGTTTATGTCTTCATTTTTTTCTTTGTTCATTTCATAAATTCACAATACATAAATTAAGATTTAGAAAACTAAAACAAAAATTCATATGAACTCTTGTGACATTCTCTTCACCGTAAAGCTCTAAAAGATGACATGGAAGAAGTGCATTCTAAGTTGACATAGTTTGATGTAGCTCCAATATTATTGATATGGCTTATATTCAGTTGTGGCAAGGTGTTTGATGAAGCATATATAAATATCAAATGGTGTAACATATAATTATTAAATTGTCTATGGCATGGTGGATAAGTTGTTGATTCGAATGAAAGTAGTAGGGGTTCGAAACCCCTTGTGTGTGTCTCCATTTCCTTTCACTTTTAAGCTAAATTTATATTTATATAAAATATATGGGCCTTTGTGTTGGACTTTAATGGGCTTTGTGAGCTGGACCGGGCTTTTTCTTGATGGGCCGGTCGGGCCCCAATTGGCCCACAAACCTGTAGGCCAAATGATGACCCCTAGTACAGGTTGTTGATTTTCCGGGGTTTTTTTTTCAATTTCGTTGAATGGTAAAATGGGAAATTTCGAGGGGAAAATTTTGGGGTTGGGTCGAAATAGAATTTACCTATTTTGAAATGGTTAAATTTGCTAATAGCACTAACTTGGTCAAAAGGGGAAAAAAAAAAGCCGGGAAAGTGAGAGAGGGGGAAAATGAGGGCCAAAATAAAACAATTTAACGAAAACCAAATAGAAAATCGAAATGCCTCCTCATATTTTCTCACTGGTGTGAGCCGAGTGATTCAGAGAGACTGAGACTGAGACTGAGAGAGAGATGAAGACTGCAGCAAAGAGTTTGGTCATCGAGATCGAAGACGACGACTTCCTTTCTCAGGTGGCGGCAGCTGAGGCCCAGGCGCTCGCCAGCAAGCGTCGGCGTATCAGTATCGCACCCTCTCCAAACGCCGCCGTTTCTTTCCATTCCCGCGCGAATCACAAAGGAGGCTCGGACGACGCAGATGGCGGTATTTACACCGCGGCTCTCAAAGGTAGCCAAAGAGCAGCCCCCGAGCCTCCACGCGGCGGATTTTCGACGGGGAGAGTCAATGTCGGCCAGACCGGAAACGACGGCATTTCTGCTGGCGGTGGTTCGTGCTTCAAGTGCGGAAAACCGGGACACTGGGCCCGCGATTGTGATGTCACCGGTGGAGGAGGAGGAGGAGTCGGCGGTGGAGGGTATTATGGTAATTCCGGCGGCGGAGACTCTTCGTCTTCGATTTCGGTTCCGGAGAAGAGCTGCCCCTGTGGATTTGGCGCCTGCATGGTGCTCACTGCAAATACTGAGAAAAATCGAGGTCGAAAGTTTTACAAATGCCCTCTTAGACAGGTTCACGAATCACAAAACCCATTTCTAATTTTTTGTCTTTTTTAGGTTTAAGAGAGAAATGGATGTCATGGTTATTGGTTTTGTTTGCTTGAATTTTGACAGGAAAATGGGGGATGCGGTTTCTTTGAGTGGTGTGACAATGCTTCTTCTGGGCCTAATGTAATGGCTAGTACTGGTATGGGTAGTGGTAGCGCTACTAGGAGCCATAGTTATGCTGCATCTGATTCTTCATTTCCTGCTCTTGAATGTCCCTGTGGCGGTGGTCTGTGCTTAATCTTAACAGCCAAAACTGGCAAAAACATCGGCAGCCAATTCTATCGTTGTCCTGCAAACGAGGTACCCTTTAACTTGTTGAGCCTAATTCATTGATTTTGGCCCAATTAGATAGGAATGCATTGCAAATTTGGAATCTTTATTGTATATTTATTATGTGTTTGAATTAATGTC
The DNA here is from genome assembly GCF_002207925.1 of Prunus avium. The sequence goes on along the minus strand of NW_018923198.1, from coordinate 26,925 downwards.
CAAGAGAAACTGCGTGTTTGGACTCTGAATCGTAATAGAAATGGATAGTGGCTTATTGTTTTTTGTTTTTTGGCTCGTTTAGGGATGCGGTTTCTTCAAGTGGTGCAATGAGCATACCGGGCCAGCTGCTGGTGTTCTGGGTGGCGGCGCTGCCAAGGTGGAAAGGAAGGTTTCGAGTGAGGCAAGTAACAATGGCTTTGGTGTGAGAACTGGTTCTTCCTGCTTTAAGTGTGGAAAGGAAGGGCATTGGGCAAGAGATTGCCCAGCAGTTCCTTCCTATAATGCTCCGGTTGAGTTGGGAGCACGGTCTGCTGCTTCACCGGGCTCTTGCTATAAGTGTGGCAAGCCAGGGCACTGGGCGAGGGACTGCCCTTCTGGTTGATGTGCAATGTACTACTGAAAGACAACCATTTCTTGAGTTTAATGTTTGTGTGTTGAAGTTTTTCAAGACTAGCTGTTTCTTGATATGATATGAGAGATTGAAAACAGGATTAACACAACCATATTAGGCCTGTTAATAGTTTTCTGAGAAACTTGGGGAACAAGTAAATAGAACTTCAGGATCTTTGTTGATTGCCCATCATTTTCATTTCTCAATAGAAATTGCTCATACAGATTATACAGGTACATATTTTAATAAATGAATGCTAACACATGCGTCAATGAGCTGTAAATTCTTGGTGAGACTGATGGGTTGATATGTTCAAAGATGAGTAATGTTACCCATGTCTTTTGTTAGAGATGTAGTTTTTCGGCATTTTTTTGGGTACTAATTTTCGTTACTCTTTCAGCATTTTTTTCACAAAAGCCGCCTTCATTATGAATTTTTTTTCACCATATGCGTATAACCTCTAAGCTCAGTATGGACCTTTTAATAACAGTACAATAAAAAGAGCAAACCCCACCGTCCTTTATTTATTGAACTCATTGTGAATTTGTGATAGAACAATCCCACACAAAATTGTTGATTGCCTATAAAACTCTACTGCTTGCATTTGTGTGAATTGCAAACACAACTCATACACTGACCAACAAAAACTAAGATGAGTTCAATTTCAGTTGATAATAAGCCTCATGCTGTATGCATTCCCCTTCCATTTCAATCCCACATAAAGGCAATGCTCAAATTAGCAAAACTCCTCCACCACAAAGGTTTTCATATCACCTTCGTTAACACAGAGTTTAATCACAAGCGCTTTCTTAAATCTCTAGGACCATACTCCCTTGATGGCTTGCCTGATTTTCGGTTTGAAACTATTCCCGATGGCCTTCCTGATTCAGATGCAGATTCCACCCAAGACCCCTATCTTCTTTGTGATTCTGTCAGAAAAAATTGCTTGCCCCCGTTTCGTAACCTCATCATGAAACTCAACGATACAACTTCCAGCAGTGTTAATCCTCCAGTGACTTGCATTGTTTCTGATGGGTTCATGACGTTCACCATCACAGCTGCTGAAGAACTTAGACTCCCTGTCACGCTGTTATTTACCATTGCTGCATGTGCCTTCATGGGCTCTAAACAATATCCCATTTTGGTAGAAAAAGGACTTGCGCCACTAAAAGGTGAATATATTGAGCCAGTTGTTTAATTTTATGATTCATTATGCTTGTTTTCTAAACAAATGAATTTTTTCTATAATTGCTCGGTTGTTGCAGATGAGAGCTGCTTAACAAATGGATTTCTAGACAAGGTAATAGATTGGATTCCAGCAATGAGGGGTATCCGTTTAAGGGATCTCCCAAGCTTTTTCGAAACTACAAATGATCCTAATGACATCTTCCTCAACTTCACCATTGAAGCAATGGACAGAGCTCATAAAGCCTCAGCAGTTGTGCTTCATACTTTTGATGTATTGGAGAGAGATGTTTTGGATGCTCTCTCATCCATGCTTCCACTTGTTTACGCTATTGGCCCTCTCCAATTACTTCTCAATAAGATACCACAAGAGTACCCTTTGAAGCCTATGGGATACAGTTTATGGAAAGAAGAAACCGAGTGCTTCAAATGGTTAAACGACAAGGCGCCAAATTCTGTTGTTTATGTGAACTTCGGCAGTATAGCAGTCATGACACCGGAATGTCTTGTGGAGTTTGGTTGGGGACTTGCAAATAGCAAGAGTCCCTTCTTGTGGATAATTAGGCCTGATCTGGTGGTGGGTGACTCTGCAATTTTGCCACCTGAGTTTGTGGCTGAGACCAAGGAAAGAGCTCTCATAGCAAGTTGGTGCCCACAAGAACAAGTGCTTAACCACCCATCCATTGGAGGGTTTCTAACACATAGCGGTTGGAATTCAACCATTGAAAGTTTGTCTGCAGGAGTTCCTATGGTTTGTTGGCCACTCTTTGCTGACCAGCCAATCAACTGTTGGTATACTTGCAATGAATGGGGCTGTGGCATGGAGATTGATAAGAATGTCAAGAGAGAGGAAGTGGAGAAGCTTGTTCGAGAGTTAATGGAGGGTGAGAAGGGCAAGAAAATGAAAAATAAGGCCATGGAGTGGAAGAAACTAGCAGAAGAAGCCACTGGTCCACATGGTTCTTCATCCACAAACTTAGACAATTTGGTGAATCAAGTGCTATTAAAAAATAACTAGCAGGATGTACTGCGCATAGGCTATTGTCTTATAAATAAACTAGCAAGATCGATCAAGATGCGCCATGGCAAGGTCGTTGTCTCTGTTAGCAGCAACAGCATATGCTTATGAAGAATTCCAAACATTACGTTCTCAATGAGCTGTTATCTATATACTGTTAAACACTTAAATCTATGAGCTGAACAATCTTGGTGGATTACATGCTGATTAAGTTCTATATAGAAGGGTCCTTAGTAATTATTTCTGAACATGTCTTGAGTATTTGATGAATGAGTAGAGAGGACAAAGAGAAACTGTAATCAATTGTGCCAAAGAGCTTTAAATCCTTGGTAAGACTGAGTGGTTTTGCTAGAGATGTAGTTTTTGTTTCCTTTCACAGCTGCCGCCTTTATTATGAGAATATTTTCAATATGTGGCCTTTACTGAAACTACAATACAAAGAGCAAAGCCGACCGTCGATTGTTTATTGGACTCATCGGCAGATAACAGACACACACTAAAAAACGTTGGCCTGTAAAATTATATGTATATATTGTATTTGTGCTACAACTGATACACACAATCTAAGATGAGTTCAGTTTCAGTAGTCAATAACAATAAGCCTCATGTCGTATGTACTCCGCTTCCATTTCAAAGCCATATAAAGGCAATGCTTAAATTTGCAAAGCTCCTCCACCACAAAGGTTTCCATATAACCTTTGTCAACACAGAGTTCAACCACAAGCGGTTTCTTCGATCTCTTGGACCCAACTCCCTCAATGGCTTGCCTGATTTTCGATATGAATCAATCTCAGATGGCCTTCCAATAAGTTCAGATACCGATGATGATGGAAATACTGTCCAAGACATCCCTTTGCTTCTTGATTCCATCAGAAAAAATTTATTGGCTCCGTTTCGAAACCTCCTCAGAAAACTCAATGACACTGCATCTTCCAGTGCCAATAATAATATTATTAATAATCCTCCAGTGACATGTATGGTTTCAGATGGTTTTGTGACATCCACCATCACAGCAGCCGGAGAGCTTGGAATCCCTGTCGTACTCTTCTTTACCATTGCTGCAGCTGGCTTCATGGGCTCTAAACAATATTCTGTTTTGGTGGAGAAAGGACTTGCACCACTCAAAGGTGTGAAAGAGAAATGGGGAAGCAATTGTTGTTTAATGTATGATTATAAATTGCTTGTTTTTAAACAAATTAATGATGCAACTTTTCTTTACTTGGGTCTTGTGTTGTAGATGAGAGCTGTTTGACAAACGGCTTTTTGGACAAGGTAATAGATTGGGTTCCAGGAATGGAGGGTATCCGTTTAAGGGATCTCCCAAGCTGCTTTCGAACGACAGATCCGGATGACATTGTGTTTAACTTTGCCAGGGAAGCAATGGATAGTGTTGATAAAGCTTCAGCAGTTGTTGTTCACACTTTTGATAAGTTGGAGCCACATGTTTTGGATGCTATTTCATCTATGCCTCCACCTGTTTATGCAATAGGCCCTCTACAATTACTTCTCAATCATTTGCCAAAAGACCCTTTGAATTTGAAGCCTATGGGATACAGTCTATGGAAAGAAGAAACTGAGTGCCTCCAATGGCTAAACTCCAAGGCACCAAACTCAGTTGTTTATGTCAATTTTGGGAGTTTAGTGGTCATGGCACCACAACAACTTGTTGAGTTTGGATGGGGACTTGCAAATAGCAAGCTTCCCTTCTTATGGGTAATTAGGCCGGATTTGATTGTTGGTGAATCAGCAATTCTGCCACCTGAGTTTGAGTTTGAAACTAAAGAAAGAGGTCTTATAGCAAGTTGGTGCCCACAAGAGCAAGTCCTGAACCACCCATCCGTCGGAGGGTTTTTGACACACAGCGGTTGGAATTCAACCATTGAGAGTCTAACTGCGGGTGTGCCTATGCTCTGTTGGCCAGTCTTTGCCGAGCAGCACACCAATTGTTACTATACTTGCAATGAATGGGGCAGTGGCTTGGAGATTGATAACAATGTGAAGAGAGATGAAGTGGAGAAGCTTGTTAGAGAGTTAATGGAGGGGGAGAAGGGTAAGAAAATGAAAATTAAGGCCATGGAGTGGAAGAAACTAGCAGAAGAAGCCACTGGTCCGCATGGTTCTTCATCCATAAACATGGACAATTTGGTGAATCAAATGCTATTAAGAAAAAAATAGAGATTATTCATAAGAATAATATTAATTTTTTTTGTTAATGTTGTAGCAAGATGTATTCAACTTCCATTTCCAAGCCATATAAAGGCAATGCTGAAATTAGCAAAACTCCAAAGATATCACTTTGCTTTTTCATTCCATCAGAAAATATATATTGCCTCCTCAAAAAACTCAAAGAAATTGCAACTTCCTTTAACATTGATCCCCAGTGACTTGTATGCATTGTTTCAGATGAATACATGCCATTCACAAACCCCACCC
>NW_018923198.1:3154-21830 GCF_002207925.1 Prunus avium | reverse complement strand
CACACGTGCTCCCACGTCACCCAATATGTGTTGTCCACGTGTTAGGCTTGAAAGTTCGCCACACATGCGGGGGCGTGTTGAGAGTATTTGTCCCACATTGAAATGTTAAGGGACCTAGCCTGGGTTTATAAGGAGTTGGGCTACTCCCCCCATTGCCAATTGGTTTTGGGACTTCCTTCATGGTATCAGAGCAAGGCTTCACGTGTTGGGCCCAACGGTCACACGTGCTCCCACGTCACCCAATATGTGTTGTCCACTAGGCTTGAAAGTTAACCATACGTGCGGGGGCGTGTTGAGAGTATTTGTCCCACATTGAAATGTGCTTATAAGGAGTTGGGCTACTCCCCCCATTGCCAATTGGTTTTGGGGTGGAATCTCAACTTCCTTCACCTACCATACTCTTCTTTACTTTTGCAGCAAGCAACATTATGGGCTTTACGGGTGTCTGAAAGTCTGACTGCAGGGTAAGAAAATGAAAGATAAGGTCATGGAGTGGAAGAAAGTGGCAGAAGAAGCCACCGGTCCATATGGTTCTTCATCTACAAACTTGGACAATTTAGTAAACCGAATGCTATTAAGAAAAAGCTAGATCATATTCCACCGGTCCACATATTCTTTAGGACCTTTTATGTTTGGCCCTCTTTGCATTTCTCAATAAAAACTAGTCATGTGGATTTCCTGCTTTTGGAATGCCTGGAGATGACTGAAGTTTGTACAGATTATCGAAGCACGTTTTCTTTTTCCATTGACAACAAAACCAGACACTAGAAAGTCTATACTCTATAATTGACTGGCTGCCAAACAGTTTTAGGTTTGAAAATTTACAATTATTAACATAGCATAGCTCAGAGAATTCACCTAACTTAATTACTTTGACCACAGGGATGCTTCATTCATAGTATAGAGTCCATTGTTATTGTGTGTGCCATGGACTTTTTCATAGGACTCATCAACCGAAGATCACCTAACATCAAGATAATCTTAACTAGTAGAAAACAGAGAATCAGAGACACGTTTTTGGGTTAGTTGGATGGCCTTGCTTTAACAAAAAGATCAAACCGCACTATCATGTCCAGCCTTGATATTGTTGTCATATGACAGAGCCACACAAAACAAAAGCAAGAGTTATAAATTATAGCGCATGCATACACTTCATCTAATTCTAAGATGAGTTCCATGGCAATAGGAGATAGGCCTCATGTTGTATGTCTTCCAGTTCCACTTCAAAGCCATATCAAGGCAATGCTTAAGTTAGCAAAACTCTTCCACCACAGAGGTTTTCATGTGACCTTTGTCAACACAGAGTTCAACCACAAGCGCTTTCTTCAATCTCTTGGACCCAACTCCCTTGATGGCTTGCCTGATTTTCGATTCGAAACCTTTCCAGACGGTCTTCCAGTCAGTTCAGATGAGGATACTTCCCAGGACATCTTTTTGCTTTTTAATTCAATGCGCGATAACTTCTTGCCTCTGTTTCTTAACCTCCTAAAAGAACTCAATGACAGAGCAGCTTCCAGCAATACCAACCCTCCAGTGTCTTGTATTGTTTCGGATGGTTTGATGCCATTCCCCATCACAGCTGCCGAAGAACTTGGAATTCCTATTGCTATGTTCTTTACTATTTCTGCAGGCGGCTTCATGGGCTCTAAACAATATCCTGCTTTGGTGGAGAAAGGACTTACACCACTCAAAGGTGAAAGAAACTAATATTGAAGCACTTGTTTACATTTATGATTCTATATATTGCTTGTTTCTAAAGAATAGATTTGTATGCCTGATCAAAGCTTAATTTTTAGACGAGAGCTATTTCACAAATGGCTTTTTGGACAAGGTGATTGATTGGATTCCAGGAATGAAAGGTATCCATTTACGGGAACTTCCGACAGTGTTTCACATTACAAATCCAGACAACATCTTTTTTAAGCTCACAGTGGAAACAATGGATAGAGTAGATAAAGCTTCAGCTGTTGTTCTTCTTACATTTGATGCATTGGAACAAGAGATTCTGGATGCTCTCTCAACCATGCTTATCCCACCTATTTATACAATCGGTCCTATTGATTTACTACTTGTCAATCAGATACCAGAAGACCCTTTGAAGTCTGTTGGCTATAGTCTATGGAAAGAAGAAACTGAGTGCCTCCAATGGCTAAATTCTAAAGAGCCAAACTCGGTTGTTTATGTGAGTTTTGGCAGTTTAGCGGTCATGACACCTGAACTTGTTGTTGAGTTTGGTTGGGGACTTGCAAATACAAATTATCCCTTCTTGTGGGTAATTAGGCCTGATTTCGTTGTTGGCGAATTGGCGATTTTTCCACCTGAGTTTGTGGCTGAAACCAAGGGAAGAGGTGTAATAGTAAATTGGTGCCCACAAGAGCAAGTCCTTAACCACCCATCAGTTGGAGGGTTTTTGACACCCAGCGGCTGGAATTCAACCATTGAGAGTTTGTCTGCCGGAGTGCCTATGATCTGTTGGCCACTTTTCGCGGACCAGCCAACAAACAGCTGGTGTACTTGCAATCAATGGGGCAGTGGCATGGAGATGGACAAGAATGTCAAGAGAGAGGAAGTGGAGAAGATTGTTAGAGAGTTAATGGAGGGAGAGAAGGGTAAGACAATGAAAAGTAAGGCCATGGAGTGGAAGAAGCTAGCAGAAGAAGCAACTGGTCCACAAGGTTCTTCATCCACAAACTTGAACAATTTAGTGAATCAAATGCTATTAAGAAAAAGCTAGATCTTATATCCATAAGAATGTGTTAATTAATGAAGTGTATGTTATTGCTGGTCTTAATTTAGAACTATAAAGATCTGCATATGCACTCCCTCCCTCTTGACCATCTATCTATAATTTCGTTTTGCTCATGAACCAATGCTTAGCTTGGTTCTACTTTCGTTCTTAATTTAATATATTGATATACCAGAGAAAACTAAGATTCTGACAAAAATAGTTTAGCAGCTATTGAAAAAAAATTGATGGTGACAACAAAATTACAGATTTGGCCACTTTCTTTTAAAAATCCTAATAGTCTTAATGGAATGACACAAGACTTGTTTAAATCATTTAAAAGTCTTAATTGAATACCACAAGACTTATTTATCCCAAAATAGTCTTTTAAAATCCCAATTAAATACACCCCTTTAGAAGCTCGGAATCCAATAGCTAGTAAGGGAGAAAAGATTGGTGCTCAAGTGGTTTTTTCTTGATTGATTGAGTTTTGGATTGCCTTTGCAAGATTAGTTGTTTTCTTGAATATGATATGAGATAGGACCTGAACTTGCCCTCCTTTCATTTTTCAATATATTCATGTGGCTTTCTTTGTAGCTTTCGATTGATTACGTTTGTATAGTTACAAACAACTACATGTTTACATAATTCAAACAAATAATGGTGATCGTCATATATATTTAATGAGCTAATGTTTCATTTTGAAAAAAAAAAAAAAAAAAAAAAAGGTTGTCTGCCATGTGCTGGTTTTTTTATATATTTTTGTTAGTTGGTGGTTCTTGACTTTGTCTTAACACCAAACATAAAAAATCAAATAAAAAAATAAAAAATTTGTCCCAATGAGCCGAAGATTCTGACAAAAATATTTTAGCCGCTATTTAAAAAAAATGGATGGTGACAATAAAATTACTATAAAATGGTGGTGGGGGTCCTCTATCTCTCCTCCTCTATCTTTGCATGGCTAGTATAAGGGAAAAGAGTCGTGCTCAAGTGGTTTGTTGCCTTGTTTTTTCTCGGTTGAGTTTCGGATTTGCAAGATTTGTTGTTTTTCTTGAATTGAATATTATATGAGATAGGACCTAAACTGGTGTTTGATAAGGACTGAAATGTTGTTTGCATGTATGGCCCTCGTTTCATTTTTCAATTCATGTGGCTTTCTGTCTTGCTTTTGAGTGCCTTATTAGTGATTGATTACGTTTGTATAGTTAGTTATATAAAAGTTACGTAATTCTAATAAATAATGGTGATTGCATATATGGATTTAATCAAGTTGGCTAGAATAGATGTGCTCTCTATTCTGCATCCAAGTTGAAATTCTCTTCCTCTTAGTTTAAATTAGATTAAAGTAAAATATCATTTCTATAAAATAAAAATAAAAATAATGGTGATAATATATATCAATGCTATCTCTGGTGGTTCTTGATTTTGTCTTTCTTGCAGCAGTAGAAAAAGGAACAAATCCAGCCGTCCATTACTGTCGTATACCCTGACTGACTCTTTCTAGGCTGCCGGGTCTCCTTGTCATAAGTCAGACATGGCACAAAAATGTTGTTAGAACTATAGAGTTCTACTGCATTTGTGTTGTGAGTGCAAATATTGTTCATACGTGCATACACTGACTGTACACACAATCTAAGATGAGCTCCATAGAAGTACAAGGCAATAAGCCTCATGCTGTATGCATTCCCTTTCCAATTCAAAGCCATATAAAGGCAATGCTGAAATTAGCAAAGCTCCTACACCATAGAGGTTTTCATATAACCTTTGTTAACACAGAGTTCAACCACCGCCGCTTTCTTAAATCTCTTGGACCTAACTGTTGAAATTGGTAAAAATTTCATGTGGAACCCATGTAGTAAATGGGGAGTGCAGCCACTCACGTGGGTTAAAGGGAGGAAACAAGGCATGTGAAGCAGCTGGAAAAGAGAAATATGTGGGCTGCTGATGGAGCATGGCTCGAGGCTTCTTTATGAGCTTGGTGCGCATGTGGGCATGTGGCTGGTCCCTTTTTTTGGCATGTGGGTGTGGCTGATTTTGGAGAGAAAAATCAGCCTTCATTTATTAACTATTAAATGGGCACCAAAGGAGAATAGGTGCGGCTGCTTTCTTGGTGCTTGTCTGCATTCATTGGTGATTGAATAATGCCTGGCATTATTTGTCTTTGCTTTTCCTATTTAACAAGGAGGCTTGGCAGAGAGAAGAGTGTGTTTGTGTCACACCAAGGAGCCAGAGAGAGAGACAGAGAGCACGGCAGAGAGGAGAAATGGGAGGGAGTGGACTGCTTGTGAGATGCAAGCAAGCAGTCCCACGAACTTCTGGAAAATGTTTCAGCTGGAAATTAGCTGGGTTCATCAAGGTTCAAGAGAGGATATATCTCTTGGGGAGAGAGTGTTTTTCATATTTATGAGAGAGGGTGTACAAGGGGTGTATCCTATTGGATACGGGACTCGGGTTGGGTGTAGAACTCTTGAGTGGTTAATTCTTGTACTTGTATCTTTCTCATGTTATAGTGAAGGTGGTGACTCTCCGGGGATGTAGGCAGTTCTTTGCCGAACCCCGTAAATTCTTGGTGTGTTCTCTCATGTATTTACTCATTGTCATCTTCAGCTTGTTGGTTTGTTTGTTTATTTCTTCCGTCGGGTTATGCCGTGATGGGGGGAAACTGGTGGTTCCCCAACACTAACTCCCTTGATGGCTTGCCTGATTTTCAATTCGAAACCATTCCAGATGGTCTTCCAGCTTCAGATGAGGATGCCGGCCAAAACTCCTATTTGCTTTGCGATTCCATCAGAAAAAAATTCTTGGCAGTATTTCGTAACCTCCTTTTAAAACTCAATGACACGGCAACTTCTAACAATATTAGTAATCCTCCAGTGACTTGCATTGTTTCAGATGGTTTCATGACTTTCAGCATCACAGCTGCTGAAGAACTTGAAATCCCTGTTGCACTGTTCTTTACTTTGCTGCAATTGGATTCATGGGCTGTAAGCGATATCCCACTTTGGTAGAGAAAGGACTTGCACCACTCAAAGGTGACAGAAGTATTCATAATATTGAAGCAGTTGAGCAATTTTTTGCTAAATTTCTTCTTGTTTTTTTTTAAAAATGATGATGAAATTTTTCTTGACTTGGGTGTTGCAGAGGAGAGCTATTTAACAAATGGCTTTTTGGACCAGGTCATAGATTGGGTTCCCAAAACGAAAGCTATTCGTTTAAAGGATCTTCCAAAGTCCTTTCAAACTACAAACCCCAATGACATCTTGTTTAAATTAGCCTTGGAAGCAATGGACAGAGTTGATAAAGCTTCAGCAGTTGTTCTTCGTACTTTTGATGAGTTGGAGGCAGATGTTTTGCATGCTCTCTCATCAATGCCTCCACCTGCTTATACCATTGGCCCTCTCCAGTTACTTCTCAATCAGATACCACAACACCCTTTGAAGTCCATGGGATATAGTCTATGGAAAGAAGAAACCGAATGCCTTCAATGGTTCAATGCTAAGGCGCCAAACTCAGTTGTTCTTTGATTAAAGGTGTCGGTCAGTGGTTAAAAAATGGGCTAGTGTTGTGTTGTGACTTTTATAAAACAATTTACGAATATGGTATTTATTTGTTCAATACTCATGTTGGTTTTGTGAGTAAATTCCATAAATAAAAACCACGTCTAGAGAGAGTTTAAGTTCCTACCAAAAGGAAAAAAACAAAATCAAGAAGTATTTTTTTTTAGAAATTAGTACACCCATAGTCCACTATAATAAATTATAATTATAATTATACATTATAATCATGGGCCAAGCGGGCTGGGCTTTGATGGGCCAAACGGGCCGGGTTTTTATGGGCTTCTCTGGGCCGGGCCTATGGGCCGGGCTAGGCTTTAGACCCCTTAGCCCAAGCCTAGCCCACACTTTGATGGGCCGGGTTGGCCCATGGCCCATAACGGGCCGGGCTGGGCTTTTTCTCGATGGGCCGGGCGGGGCCCCATGGGCACCCGAGCCCGCGGGCCAAATGATGATCCCTAATCTCTACCATATCATGCTTGGACTTTAAATTCCAAAATTTATAATCTTGATTTTGTTATATGATTTTGAATTGTTAATGAGGATTTTGTGTCCTTGTTTCCAATAGAGATGGCGCCGAATCTGCACAAAATCAGCAACTCCAATCTCTGTGATTTAGTTTTCCTTTATTGTGATATTGTAATCCCACGTAATTATAGGTAATTGTAACCAAATAGGAATGTATTTGGAGACCAACCCACCACTTGTATAAATATTCTAGTTCTATGTGAATACAAATCATCCAGTTTCAAACCTAAGTGAATCTCTGACATGGTATCAAAGCTCTAAACCCTAGCCTAGCTTCCCTACATTTTCTCTCGGTGTTTTCTCTGCCCACATATGACTTCTTCTACTGAACCATCTCCATCAAATACTCCTCCCTCATCCCCTCCTCCTTCTCTGATGGCTTCTTCGTCGTCTATGACGTCGCTTGATTCTCCTATATGGCCTCTCTTCCTAATATCTCCTATGTTGTTTCTATCAAACTGGATCGTACAAACTACATCATTTGGAAAGCTCAGTTCTTACCCCTATTGAAGAGTACTAGTTTAGTCGGATTTGTTGATCAAACAAATCTGTGTCCCTCTCAGTTCACCTCTGATGGTGTCACTCCCAACCCTGCCTATGCGGGCTGGCATAAGCTTGATCAAGAGTTGCTCAGTTGGATCAATTCTACCCTCACTCCTAGCGTGCTCTCTCAAGTTTCTCGTTGTCTTATAGCTCGTGATGCCTAGATCTCTTTGGAGAAACGTTTCAATTCTCAGTCTGGTTCTCATATTCTTCAGTTGAAGCACTAGTCACAAACCACCAAACGAGGTATCTCCTTCATCATCGATTTTTTCAATTAGATGGCTACTCTTGTTGATAATATGGCTCTTGCTGGCAAACCTGTGGATGACGATGATCTTATTGACCTTATTCTCAATGGTGTCGGACCGGCGTGCTAGAGCATCGTCAACTCTATTCAATCATGTGACCTTCTTATGGCCTTCGATGATGCTATTGACTACTGAGACTCATACTGATTACACCTCTTCCATGACATCAGATTCTGCCACAGTGTTTTATGCTAATCATGGCCATGACTTTCTCCAACCGTGGGTCCTCCTTTTCCTGTGGTGGTCGCCGTGGCAGATTCTCTGGCTCTCGTGGTGGCTTTTCTGGCCTCGGTTTTTCTCCTGGTCGGGGCATCCTTCCGCTCTCTTCCCAAGCTATTCCTTCCGTGCATGTTGCTGCTAGCCGTGGTGGTTTCTCTTTTCTGTCTTATGGCTCTTCTCATGGGTTTCACGATCATTGTTATAACTGTGGTGAATATGGTCATATGGCTCGTCATTGTCCCCGCCCTTCTGTTGCTCCCCAAGCGATGGTTGCCTCTCATACTCCCGCTTAGTCATCCACCAGGTTCACTGATAGTGGTGCCTCCGCTCACATAACAAATGATCTTGCTCATCTCCAGCTCCCTCAGAATTATGGTGGTTCAGATCAAGTTTCAGTGGGTAATAGTCAAAGGTTTGCACATATCTAATATTGGTTATGGTTCCATCTCTCAATTCCATTTAAATAAAGTTCTTCATTGTCCTTTAGTGTCTCATAATTTGCTTAGTGTACATCAATTTGCTCTTGATAATTATGTCTATTTTATTTTCACCCCCTTTGATTTCTATGTGAAGGATTTCGTCTCTGGGAAGACACTTTTCCATTGCAAGAGTGAAAATGGTATCTATCTGTTACAGTCTCCTTCATCCTCCTCCTCCTTTCCTACCACCAACGTGGCCCTCCTTGGTATCCGTACTTCCTCTCCTGTGTGGCATCAACGCTTAGGGCATCCCTTTCCTGCTGTCTTTCAGAAGATTTCCGCTCACCTTCCCCTTCGTAATTCTCCTAGCAGTTTCTTTTGTTCTCATTGTCCTCTAGGCAAAATTAGTCATTTACTTTTTTAGTTATCTTCTTCTGTCTCTACAGTTCTGTTACAACTTGTTCATTGTGATATTTGGACATCTCTCGTTTTATCTAATAAAGGTTCTAAGTATTTTATCTTATTTGTTGATGATTACTCTCATTATACATGGGCTTTCCCTATGCGTTTTAAGTATGAAGCTTTTGATTAATTTCAGTAATTTAGGACTTTGGTGGATAATTTATTTTTTGTTGACCGTGTGTGTACAATCAAATCTCTTCAAATAGATGGAGGGGCTGAATTCCTTAGTCACCAATTCCAGCATTACTTAAGTACTCATGGAATTTTTCACCATGTTTCTAATCCTCACACCCCTGAACAAAATGGAGCCGCCGAATGTAAACAACGTCACCTCATAGACATGGCTCTTACTTTCCTCGCCACCTCCCACATGCCTATTTATTGTTGGGTTGAAGCTTGTAATACTTTTACTTATTTAATCAACCATTTGCCTGCCGTCAATTAAATTATTTTTCTCCATATGAATCTTTGTTTGGTTGTCGTCCTGACTATTTTATTTTTTGTGCTTTTGGATTTGCCTGTTATCCTTACCTCTGTCTTTACAATAAACATAAACTTCGATTTCGTTCTAAATAGTGTGTTTTCATAGGTTATTCTCTTAGTCACCAAGGTTATCGTTGTGATGATCCTTCTAATGGTCTTGTATATCTCTCTCGTCATGTTGTTTTTTATGAATCTACTTTTCCCTTTCAGGTTCTCTCTCGCACTTCAACAGCTCCTCCATCCTCAATGCCTCCCCCTCCAACTTTAGTCGTGTCTTCCTCCCTCGTTGTGTCACCCCCTCCCATTCCTCTTCCTTCACCCACAGTCACTCATGTTGATGTCCCCGCTTCTCCAGTTGAGTCATCCCCGCCCCCCTCCCCTCCCCATACTTCTACCATGGTCACTCATTTGAGAGATGGAATTCAGAAACCAAATCCCAAATATGCAAATCTTGTTTTTTCGCAGGTATCTGAGATCGAACCTACCTCGTTCCGAGAAGCAAACAAATCGAATCAATGGCGCCAAGCTATGCTCACAGAGGTCCAAGCGAGGAACCACACTCATACTTGGGATTTTGTTCCTCCCTCCCCTCAATGCCATACCTTGCCTTGCAAGTGGGTGTATTGTATCAAACGCCGCTCAGATGGTTCCATTGAACAGTATAAGGCCCATCTGGCCAATGGTTTTCATCAAAAATATGGCATTGACTACTTGGAAACTTTCAGTCTTGTTGTTAAGCATGTTACTGTTCGCATTATTCTTTCTCTTTGCTTTTTCTCAGTAATGACCCATTCGCCAGCTTGATGTCACTAATGCTTTTCTTCATATTTGTCTGAAGAGGTTTACATGCGCCATCCTTGTGGCTTTGAAGACCCTAAATTTCCCCATCATGTTTGTCACCTTCAAAAGTCTATCTATGGTCTGAAGCAGCCATGCTTGGTTCTCCCCCTTCTATGCGTTTCTTAGGCATATCTCTCCTTATTCATTTTTCATAAATATGGCAGCTTTCTCCTCCTTTTGATTTACGTAGATGATTGTTATCGGTAATTCTTTGTCACATGTTCAAGCTTTTCTTAAGTCTCTTAACTGTTAGTTTGCTATGAAAGATTTGGGGGATCTCCATTATTTTTTGGGCATTGAGGTAAAGCGTATTTTGG
Organism: Prunus avium; assembly: GCF_002207925.1. Next base: position 11,432 of record NW_018923198.1, on the reverse strand, counting down.
ATATGTTGTGTTTGACTCAAGCCAAATGTGGAGCCGATCTTCTCAAAAAGGTCACCTTACATGAGGCTAATCCTTGTCTCACTCTAGTTGCCATTGGCTCCCAACTTAGCTCTCTTCATGGCTCCTCTCTCTCTGATCCCACAGAGTATCGTAGTCTTGTTGGCGCTTCATATCTCACCCTCACTCGTTCAGACATCTATTTTTGTCGTCAACCAAGTTTGTCAATTCATGCATCAACCTACTGATATTCATTAGAAAGCCGTCAAGCGCATTCTCCGTTTTGTTCTTGGCACTTCTCATGATGGCCTTGTTTTTCGCCATGGTGACTCTTCCATGATTGCTTTCTCTAACGCCGACTATTCTGGTAATCCCGATGATTGTCATTCTACAGGGGGATATTGTATTTTCTTTGGCTCAAACCTTGTCTCACGAAGCTCCAAGAAGCAGCCCACCATCTCTCGTTCCAAGGGTGGAGCCACACTGGGACCAGTGTGGTCACGGGCCCCCACTCAATTGTTTTATATTTTAAAAGTAATATAGTATTTCTATATGTATATTATTTCAAATACTTTATGTTTTGATATGTTATGTTTTGATATGTACCCACATGTTTTGTGGCAGACCTATTAAGGTACAAGGAGTTGCTTCAAATTGCCCCTTTGCTCAGCTGCCAGTGGTGCACTCCAGGTGTACAGATTACCTTATTTCCATTTTCAACATTTAAGTAAATGTAGTCTTTGTCCTTTTACTTTCATTTATTTTTATATTACTCCATTTACTTAAGTTTACAATGTAAATAACCCCCTATTTGGATTCAAATAAAAATACTAGAAAATCAAATTCCCGCCAAATCAAAATATGAAAAATCCGTTTTAGTGCAAAATACGATTTAGGCTAAAAATGATGGCTAATTAAGTCAATATATACTTCATACTAAAATCCCATAAAATCAAGTTTTCTTATTTGATGTGTAAGGAATAAAAGCCGCCAAAAATTATCTTGAAAAAATGATTATTCCGAAAAACCATTTTTCATACTTAGTCAATATTTTTACATAAAACATTTTTTCATGTATGATAAGAATGCATGAAGCGACCTAAGGTTTTTTTTAAAGTTTGTGAAATTTTGATTTTGTTTCTTTCTTTTGGGTTTAATGGGGGGAAAAGCTTTAAAGATATTTGCTAAATCGCTACTCTTTGTCTATCTCTTGCAATTTTTCTTGCTCAGAATGTATTTGTCTATCCCTTTGTTGAGGACAATTATGATTGCAACCAATAAGCAATATAATTCTTGACATATGTGATATATATATATATATATATATACTATTTTCATATGTATTGTGAGTTCGAATTTTTGATTCTTTATAATTTGTAAGAGGCCTCCACACACATGAAATCCTGGCTTCGCCACTGTCTCGTTCTAGTACTGAATCAAAATATCGTCAATTGGCTCTCACCATTATGGAACTCTCGTGGATTCAACAACTCTTACAAGAATTACATCTCTGTTTGCCTTCACCTCCTTGCTTTGGTGTGACAACACAAGCTCTATTGCTCTTGCTTCTAATCCGATCTTTCATGCACACACCAAACACATTGCCGTTGATTATCATTATGTTCGTGAACTTGTCCTCCCTGACTCATTGAATGTTCGTTATGTCTTCACCCATACTCAGCTGACTGACATTTTTACCGAGGGTCTCTTGCTTCCTCAGTTCACCTTTCTCAAATCCAAGCTGTTGAGCTCTTCGCACATCAGCTTGCAGGGGGATAATAGAGATGGCACCGAATCTGCACAAAATCAGCAACTCCAAACTCGTGTTTTAGTTTCCCTTTATTGTGACCCATCCCTATTAAAAAATGAGTTATAAATACAACAAAACTACACTGCCACCTAACACAGGGATTACAGCTTCACTTCGTTTCCAATTATTTGGAGCAATTCCTTTGCTGGCATCACATGGAATTGTAGAAAGTCAGTAATATTTGTAACAATATCAATACTATGTTTGACGATGCACAGAATTGAAACGATAAGGAAATAGTCAGATTTGATTGAGAAACTTAAAGAATATGGACCAAATTGAAATTCAGTCCAATTTCTGGAAACAAAGACGTAGCCTGGCTGAAAAGGAGCAACCTTACCTGTAGAACACGAGCAGCAGCTAAAATCTGCTGCCCGTGGCTTGGATATTGAAATTCTTCAGTAGTCTATTTTCTGGAAAATTAAAGTAAAGGAGTCTTTTAAAATTCATAAAGGATGTACTTGTCTATGTGTCAGGTTTAGAATCCATAATTCAAACGACAACTTGAAAAATGGCCAGTATGCATGATTGGATTTACTTTCACAAGTTCACAACTCACACAAATGACCTGACAAACAAGTATTCCAATGGGCAACGGACCAATGAAGCATACCATCAAAACATTGAAAATACACATAGGAATGAATGATGGAACCCTATCACACCAGAATTGTGGCAAATCTGGTAAAGCCTATTCAGGTTATTTTCACTATCTTTCAGAAGTATCTGTAACAGGGAAAATTTCCATCAATCCTCATCTTTTCAGTTTATCTTTATGCCCATTCATGCATGTATATATTATAAGAAGAAGCTTTTGACATATGGCATGTATTGTGTATCAAATGTATACCGCTTCATGAAGACAGGTTCAAGAGCACATACACCATTTTCACCTTATTCATTCATTTTTGTTTATTCTGGGTTACTGCAATTTGAATCATAATATTAAAGATTTTAACTTCAGCGGAATATTTTGTCGTGGACAATGCACATTAAAAAACAAATACTGGACAGGAAAATAAAACTTACCCCACAGAGAAACAGGATCCCCCTATCTGAACCAGTTATGTTACCTCCTAGTGCCTTCACAAAAAGCCTAATGAACTCAGGATGGCCTTCATATGTAGCCCCAGTAATGAACTCAGGAAGGCCGTTATATTTTAAAGGTATAGCCGCACGGCTATAATCCAAAATAGAAGATCTAAAATGCATAGCCGCGCGGCTATAATCCAAAATAGAAGATGGGGAATGTATAGCCGAGCGGCTATACTCCATAATTGGGAATGTATAGCCGCCCGGCTATACTCAAAAATTGAATTTTTTTAAAGTACATACACGATGAATAGAATATTTTAAAAGTATAGCCACGCGGCCATACGCGAAAATAGAACAATTTAAAAGTCGGCTATACTCTATTAGAAGATCTTTAAAAAAAAAATACAGATCACGATTCAGAAAGTATAGCTGCCCGGCAAACCTAGGTAGCCATTAATGCCATTTTGTTTATTGAATATGGTGTACGAAGTGACGTTGGAGCTGATGCAAAAAACTAAACTTGAACGCAATCTTTGAGACAAATTTCTTGTTTTGGGTTTGAAAATTCTAAATTAAGATACGGCAACCTATAAACACTTTTTTTTTTTCTTTTTTAAACGATAATCCAATAAGAAAAATTTGGCAGTTAAAGAAAAATAAACAAAAGTCTCATGGCCAAGAAAAAAAATTAAATATTCCATGTGTCGACCAAGCATACCATATTGCTAGTCACATTGTTGTTAACTGTTGTCTGGTTTGGTTTAGGTACGAGAGCGCTGAGTTCTTTGACCAGACTACCATTCCTGGTAATGTAGGGCTTTGTTGCAATAAAACTGCATCACAAGCTACTGCATTTAGTGCAGCTCCTAGAAAATTGCTAGTGGATCTCCAACTTGCAACACCCAAGATCAACGGTTTCTTTGCCGCAACTAAATGATGTGTCATCGCAACATGTAAATATGTAACTTGTTAGAAATATATTAGCTAGCTAGCTAGGCTTTACGTGGATCCGAATTTGAATACATGAAATATTGTTACCGACTACATCATTTGGTGAACAGATTTGATGTTCCGAACAATCCTATGCGTACTAGTAAAGTAATTTGTCTTTAATCTGGAAGTACCTGAAAGCACAATTTAATGTTTTTCATATATTATCTTGCAGGAGGCAATTCAAGAAAGAAAGCCGTCATTATTGGAGTCGTAGTTGGTGGTGTAGGTCTTCTTTTTCTCATTGTTGGATTTTTTCCCTATTTTAAACTTTCAAGAAAGCCCGAGGCTGCTCGTAGAGGTATTCTTCTGCCACAACCACAGAATTCGAAGTTGCATTTCCTCTTGCATATATTCTATTATTCAATTAGCTCCTGCTCTAACCATGTTTACACATATATAAACATAAAAAAATTGCTCGTACGTGTCTTCAATTGTTTAAATTTACTCATTTTTAGGTGATATATTGGGTGCAGCCGAGTTGCAAGGACCATCGAATTACAAATATAAAGATTTGAAGTCGGCAACAAAAAACTTCAGTGAAGAAAACAAACTTGGAGAAGGAGGATTCGGGGACGTCTACAGGGTAAATTATATGCTAAAGAGCTCTAAAATAACGTTCATCACCGGAATCTCATTCGTCTTCTTGGATGTTGTAGCAAAGGACCGGAATTGCTTCTCATATATGAATACATGGCAAACGACAGCCTCGACAGATTCATATTTGATAATAATTTTAGGCTTTTCAGCTCAGCTACCTCTAAATGCATGCTTACATATACATTTTATTGTTTTATTTGTCCATTTAAAGATCTGTTTTTTTTTTCCTTCTTCCATGGGAAATAGGTCCAAAACGAGGCTCTCTCTCAACTGGAAACAACTAAATGACATAATCCTGGGTACAGCTAAGGGTCTTGCCTATTTACATGAGGAGTTTCATGCATGCATCATACATAGAGATATAAAAACCAGCAATATTCTTTTGGATGATAGTTTCCAGCCAAAAATTGCAGATGTTGGGCTGGCAAGGCTTCTACCAGATGATCAAACTCATCTTAGTACCAGATTTGCTGGAACATTGTAAGTCAAAGTACTTCAATTCCCACAGGCATCAACCCCTGCTGGAGATCTATATGATCATTACTCTTGTACGATATTTATACCGGTCTTTTGTTTTGACCTACATACGGTTCTATCCACACACAAAAAGTGATATGAATCTACTATATTCATGGCCGGTACACTAGGGCGACTCCACTTATTTGATCTTGTGTGGCACTGACAGGGGATACACAGCACCTGAATATGCAATTCATGGCCAATTGTCAGAAAAGGTGGATACATATGGCCAAAAGAGCAGTGAAATCAAATCTGATGCTATGGGTGAATTTCTACTTGAAAAGGTAACTTCCAAACTGTATATATAATTCTTCCCTGAGATTTCTATTCTGCTTAATTACTTTAGAATTGTAACATGTTTTATTTTATTTTATTTCTTTTTCACATTAATGATTAGGCATGGAAACTGTATGAGAATGGCAAGCACATGGAGCTGGTGGATCCAAATGAATACAAACCAGAAGATGTAAAGAAGATGATAGAAATTGCTCTGATGTGCACTCAACCATCTGCTGCTCAAAGGCCTACAATGTCTGAAGTTGTAGTTCTACTTACAAGCACTAGCTCCTTGGAGAATTGGGCGCGCTCACTAGGCCTGTTTTTGTTGATTCTGATAAGAGAGTGAAGGGAGACACATCAACCTCTACTGCTTCCTCCACATCCAACGCCACTGTATCAGTTTCTCAAGTTTCAGGTCGCTAAGTGCTAGTTAAAGCAGTATATTTCAACTCTTGTACATAAAATTTGGGAGTTTTCCTTTGGATGTTTAGTTTCAAAGCAAAGATGTTTTTTTTCTGTCTACTAGGATTGTTAACAATAGTGATTTCACAATCCTTTTTCTTCGTTTGAATTCCTCTTGGTTTTTCATGTAAAGCACAAATGCTAGTTGTATGCCCGGAGCCAAACATTTGATGTACTTTAAATCTTTAGTATTCAATAATACTGCATAACTGTTGATATTTACATGAATGGTTCATAAAATTGAAGTGGAGAAGAAACTATCTTAAGAGTTGAGAATGAGTTTGGGTGGCTTGAGTGAAAACACTTTATCCATAAACACAAAGAGATGGTGAAGGCATCTTATTATGGCGGGATCATTTGCATCCTCCAGAGCCTTTCTTTTTTGAAATACGGGTGGATTTTAATCATTAAACTAGGAATGTAAACCCTAGATCTGAAAGCAGATTCAAGGATTTCCATAAAAAATCATTATCAACATTACGTAGTTACAAACATACAAGATCCATCCACAATTGGTACACTAAGAAGCACGGATACGGATACGGATACGGGGATACGGCAAATCTCCAAAAACTAGGATACGATACGTCATGGATACGGCAATTAAAAATTTATATTAAAATATAATAATAAAAATATATAAACTTTAAAACATATTTTAATTAACATAAAAATTCAAATTCATCAACCAGATTCAAATTTAAACTCTAGAAAAATAAAAAAACTGAACTCTCAATCAACTACAATATTTGTAATTATCCGGATGACTCATGTTCCTGAATATAAAATATAATATTATTAAATTACATAACCATAAACTTTTTAAAACAATCAAATTGTCACGTGGAAGGGAAAGGGGTTTGTTTGATTATCTAATAGATTATAGATGACATACATCATGTATGTGATACCTGCAGTTTGCATGTGATAGCTACAGACATGAAATATAATATATAATAATGTATGTGTAAAAGTGGTGGTAACATAAGGACAAAAAAAAAGTATCAGAGAGAGGTGAACATACCACCACGTCAGAGAGAGAAGCGTGAGAAACTGAGAGGGAAGCGTGAGAGACAGAGAGAGAAACATGAGAAACTGACAGAATAGAACCAAAATTCGTGAAATAATCTAACCACCACGCCAGACGAATTCAAGAACCAGGCTTCTTTTATATGGGTGAGTGAAGAAGATGAAGAAAAATTGAAAAAAAAAAAACCAAAAAAGAACTAAAACTATTATCTACACAAGCAGGTTTTTAAGTCGAACCCTGAATGGAAAGTTGAGGCCCTGCAAACCAACACAACTAGAAATGTCTTTGTGTCAAAAATTTGCTCGCTCAGTATATATATAACATTTATTAATATATACATATATTATACACATAAAAAAATTTGGGGGCCCTCAAAAATCAGGGGCCCTGTGCGATGGCACCACTTGCACACACTCAGGGCTGCCCCTAGTAGTACCAGTACTCTTCCACCAATAAAAATGGGCATTGATTTGCAAACTAATAATCTCATATTTGAACCGTCACTACTTGCTTCTGCTTTTGGTTTAATCCTGATTCCATTATCATTTCACCCTCACTACTTGGCCTAAAGCCAAGGGCAAAAGGTCCTAAATAAAAAATAACCTTGTATTTAACTGAAAATAAACGTTTTAGTCCTCTAGTAAACCTCACTTTCATCTCTAGCGAGTTCGGATGATAACAATCGAAGTTTTTTGTTTTTTTTGGAGAAATCGAACTTTGATATCTTAATGGCAAAAGAAAAAAAAAACATTCCAGAATGTTAAGAATTCATAGTTTTCAATGTTTTGGATGTTTGGGGGAAGAGAAGAAAACTCAGAAATCAGATGAAAATAAGAGAGAGAACGTTGCTCTGTAAAACCTGAAGAAATCTGTTTTTTTCATTACTGTTCATGTATATTCGTATGAGAAGAGAGAAGTAAGAAGCTTCTCTAATCTGCTTTACACAGAAACTAAATCCTAGCCTTTGATCCTATCACCCTATGAGATGATTACACTTGTCACAATCTGACAGATTATATCCTAGGCTAGATAAGAAAACACTTGGACTGTGATCCAAGGGTGTACAATAAAGCTGAGAAATAAAACAACTTAAAAAGAAAGGTAAATGTAATTCCTGTAGCTTCAAAAACTTTGGCTGAAGGATTACACACCAACATTCCCTTCTAATCCTTTAGCCGACTTAACACCAAGCAATTCCTTTAAGTATGCAAACCTGTCCTTAGGCAAAGCTTTAGTCAGAATATCTGCAATTTGCTCCTCAGTTCTGCAGTAGACAAGTTCTATCTCCTTGGCTTGAATTGCTTCTCGAATGAAATGAAACTTTCTGTTAATGTGCCTTGACTTCTGGTGGAAAACAGGGTTCTTTGCCATAGCAATTGCTGATGTGTTATCACACATTATCTGTGTTCCTTCAATCTGTTCTTCTCCAAAATCTTCAAGTACAAATCTCAGCCACTTTGCTTGAGAAGTAGCCTCTGCAGCACTTATATATTCTGCCTCTGCTGTAGACAAAGCAACTGTATTTTGCTTAATTGAAGCCCACAAAAACACTCCAA
>NW_018923196.1:8269-27776 GCF_002207925.1 Prunus avium | reverse complement strand
TGGTTCAATGCTTTGATTGGAAAGTTGGAAATGGAAATGAGGGTAAGGTTAATATGCAAGTTGGCGCAGGCATGTCTTTGCCCATGGCTCATCCACTTATACTTTTACCTGTTGATCACTTCAACCCATTTGCTTCTTCAACATAGTTCTATGTAAACTTGCATGTGGGTTATGCAAAACAAACTTATGCTAAGAATAAAGGCAAGCTATATGCGTATTTGTGTTACTCAGTACGAGATAATGAAATTTGATCATAGACGCCACTCCATGTTTAGTATGTCATTGCGAAAAGTATACGAAGTATAATGTGTTCTTGAAAAATGATTTCTCTAAAAGGTAACTCTGGATCCTAGTATAGGTGGTTTTATTTTCAAGAAATTGAGATACAATTGGCGGGCAAAATTTCTTAATTTCTCCCCGACTCCTATTCTCGTTCACAGAGTTCACATGCGCATAACTAGTAACTACTCCAATTGACCAATTCTTGATTAATAGCGAAGGCAAAACTATAGACAGAGTTAACTGGAATTATCATCAAATAGACTCATGTTGTACAATTGAATTTTTTGCATTGCAACATTGCATTACAACGAAACACAACTAACAGAAGAATAATTTGAAGTCCACGATGTCCAGGGTAAACATACAAGTTGAATGGATCTTATCATTCATTACAATTGACATGTAAATTGTACAGCCTCAAGGTTGAACAGCCTCCAGAAGTTTCTCATATACTTGCCTAGCAGACAAATCCTCCACCTGCAATAATCACCAAATGATAATGAAGAAGGCCAAGCAAGATCAGCTTTAAGCAGTTTCTTAGTTAAATTGGCATCATAACTTATACATAATTCAGGGGTCTATTGCATGCATAGCTTCTATCAGGATGCTGCCCAAGTGAGGTCCCCTAAATGAATTGTAGTTGCTCTTATTTTATAAGCAGTCGAAAAAATTAGAAAAGGAAGAAATATCATGTCTTGTTTTATCTATGTTGCCAAAGTAGAAATGTTTGTGCAACAATACAGTAAATCGGGGAATAGTGCATGGCAGCAAAATTATTGTATACAATGCTCTGAATTTTTTTATAACAAAAATGATATTGTTCTCCTTAACATAGGCACATTTTAAACAGAGTATGATACACCCAAGCTGCCACCAACACCCACACCCATGAGAGAGAGAGAGAAAGAGAGTAAAACTTGTTTAACTCACCACAAGGAGTTTCGATTTATTATTCCACCCTCTCTGAAGAGTCATCTGGCTTAGTCTCAGACCCAACACCTGTGTAAAAAGCAAGTGTTAGATTTACACGTTCGAAAAGATTGGCTTCTTAGGTTAAATGGCCTAAGATGAAACAGAATCATACTTTGCCCATGAACTCCAAGAGTTCATTGTTTGCTTCTCCCCGAGCTGCAGGTGCAGCCACAGTAACTCTAACATCATCAGCATTCACTCCTGGCATAAGAGAAAAAAGTGGGAACATGAAATTTAAGTCAAGGAACCAGTATATTTAAAATATAATCAGTCATTTAAATTTCTGGTATAAAAAAAAACTTTCTTCTGGCAAGTTTTACATATTAAAACTGCCAAAGCAGACAGCCCTTGTAGAGGTGTATATGTAGATATCAAACTTAAAAGTCAGCAAGGACTAGTGCTCAGCGCACACGAAATCCAAAATAATCAAAAGAAGTATATGCGCGAATTGACTTATGATTTCCATTCGAACTAACGAGTTGCATGCTAAAAATAAGACAGAAATACATTAAAAAATTTCTTTTACTTGTGATGGCTGACCGTTGTGCACGGTCTTCCACTTCTATAGCCACTTGAACAAGTCCTCCATCTAGGTTTGAAATGCAGGGTGGCACAGGAGCATCCTACATCACATATCAGACTACCCAATTAGGAAATTTGGATCACACTGTAGTAGACAGTAGTCTGAACTGCCATGCTCAAGACAAACTTTCTTAATAGTTTCCCAAAATGTTTACAACCAACAGATGGATACAATGAGAAATAAGCTCCTATTTCCCTTAATTTATACGAAGGAACCCAATTTCTGAATGCAAACTAAATATGAGCACGCAAACAGTTTTTTTCACAATCAAGTCAACAGATGATGACACAAAGCCTTTATAAACTACCTTATACCTGTGGGTTGGTTTCAGCAGCAACCGTGCTTAGAGCACCATCAACAACATAGATGAAAGAAGCACCTTCCAGATCTTCTTCTGAGCGATAGAAAACAAAGAGTCCACAACCCACACAGTTCATACGAAATTGCTTCTCCATTTTCCCCTCACCCCTGGATTAATAACGAGCAAGATTTCAAAATATGAACTATGATGATACTATCACATAAATTGTACTTGAAAAAAAATCATTAAACTCTATCTTGATTGAAGAACATAATGCACTGACAGGACAATCTCGAGGAAGAACATAAGTATGAAAAGGTGTAGAAACAAAATAGTTTCACAGAAACTGTCAGACAAACTGAGGTACAAGAAACTGAAGGCAGGTGATCAGCCACTGTTAAACAGAGAGTGTCATCCAGTCCAGTATACAACACACATCAGTAAAAACCCAATTGTTTTCTTCTTCTTACAAACTGTATAACACTAAAGATATCATACTTTCATTAGAAGAAGAAAGAAGAACCTTTTCAATACAACTTTTCCAGCCTCAGCAATGTTAAGCCTTGCAAGATGTTTGCTCTTGTCCAACACATAAGCTTTGTCAGTCTTCCTTTTGGGCATTTTCTGCAACTGGGTATCTTATACAACACACACTTCAGTATAATATAAACTGCTTGCCCACAAGTATTATTCAACAAACTCTCTTTTAACAACCATTATGAAATATCCAATACCAATTAAAATGAGCAATTACACCAATTTCTTTTTTGAAACATATTAATTTCTGCTCAAAAAAAATAACCCAACTACAATCAAAAGAGAGAGAGAGAGAGAGAGAACCAGTTATGAGGAGGTGAGATCCACAGTGCTTGCAGTAGTAGACGAAGAGATCAGAGTCAGGTCCATCTGGAGCTGCGTCCTCGCTCGAGTACGTGTGTGTTGTTCTCTTCGGCATCACTTTCTTCTCTTCTCTTCTTCTTCTCTTTCTTCTAACGCTGATCGAATTGGGTACGGCTGGAGCTCCACCAAGGCACTGTCACAAAGCTAGGATTTACTAACAGCAAGCCGAAGACTTGGACGACGTCGTTTTCATGTCATGTTATGTTCCATTAATTTAAACACGTTGGGCCGTAACCTGATTGTGTCGGCCCGGACCGGCCCATTTAGATGACTAATCCTTAAAACCCCTAGAAATCTCAAACTTTCAACAGTCTTCTCTCTCTCCTCCCCTCTGTGTAGTAGCTCCTCCTGCTTAAGGTAAGCTCAGATCCGTTGCTCAATATCCTTACTTTTGATCAAGTCAGAGTCTTTTAGGCTATATGATTCATCAATCTCTTTAGTGTTTGAAATTGGAACAGTTTTCTAGTTTTGCTTAGATTTTCAGTTTGGTTAAAGTTTATGTTTTTACGGACACACTTAGTTGCTTGTACTCCTGGAACTCAATCGTTGATAAATTTTTCCAGAATAAAATCTTCAAAAACACTTATTTTGTCAGTAATATAATGTTTGGCAATATTTGTTCTAGTGGGATTTGTCTAATTATGTATTTGTTGGGTAATTTTTGTACCTATCAGTGGGTATGTAACTCATCCATGGATGAAAGACTGAATTTTTGGTATCTGGGTTTATGTTTTTATGGATACAAATAGTTGCTTTTATCTCTGGAACTGATTGGTTGAGAAAATTTTCCAGAATAAAATCTTTAAAAGCACTTCTTTTGTCAGTAATATAATGTTTGGCAATATTTGTTCGGTTGGGCTCTGTCTAATTATGCATTAGATTAGTTGGCTGATTTTGGTACCTATCAGTGGGTGTGTAAGTTGTAACTCATCCATGGATGAAAGGCTAAATTTTTTGTATCTGGGTTTTAGGAAAATCACAAAAAGGCTTATCAATGGCAGTCACATTCCATGACATCAACTCGGCTGTTGGCCTGAAGAAACTGGATGACTACTTGCTTGCCCGCAGTTACATCACTGGCTACGAAGCTTCAAAGGATGATCTCATTGTCCATGCAGCTCTTTCAAAGCCTCCACCATCAGAATTTGTGAACGTGTCTCGGTGGTACAACCATATCACTGCACTTCTTAGGATTTCGTAAGTTCTTATAACTTGTGATGGGTTTCTTTATTATTAGATTATGATGGATTTCTTCGAAGCTCATATATTTGGGTTAAATCTTTGACTTATTTGATGATGCCTGTTGTTGTAGTGGTGTTTCTGGACAAGGCTCTGGTGTCATTGTTGAGGGATCTGCTCCCATCACAGAGGAAGCAGTTGCTACACCTCCTGTGGCTGATACAAAGGCAAGCACTTTTCTGCCCTATTTACTGAGTTCTTATTTGGATGTCTGTTTGCTTTTTTGCTTATAATGTGAAATGTTAGGGTTGGGCTATTATTGCCTTATCCGCTTTAAGAAATTGCATACAATTGTTATGCTCATGTGTTAGAATGTGATACGGTTTTCAGGCCTCAGCTGCTGAAGACGATGATGATGATGTGGATCTGTTTGGTGAAGAGACTGAAGAAGAGAAGAAGGCTGCTGAAGAGCGTGCAGCTTCTATCAAGGCATCTACAAAAAAGAAAGAATGTTAGTTTCCTATCCGATTTTCATCCCTTTCATATTAGTTTCCTATTTTGTTTTCAGCCCTTTCGTATTGGTTTCCTATCTTGTTTTCAGCCCTTTCGTATTAGTTTCCTATCTTGTTTTCTGCCCTTTAATATATCCATCTCCTTTCCCCTTTCACAGTTATTTATTTTGTTCTGAAGGTTTGTTGTTGTATTTTTCCATTGTCAGCTGGAAAGTCATCAGTCCTGTTGGATGTGAAGCCATGGGATGATGAGACTGACATGAAAAAGCTTGAGGAGGCAGTAAGAAGTGTTCACATGGAAGGCTTGCATTGGGGAGCATGTAAGTTCTTTCATCTAAGTTAATTGCAGGAATAAGCTGAGGGCCATATTTTCTAACCATAGTTAGCAACAAAATTTGGCCATTGATATGCACTTTATACATTAGCAATGTGGAAGTCAATGTTATGAAGTTTTTAGTCCTCTTGATTGATGCTAAACCAACCTTTATGTTCCTAATTTGGTTATTTATTATCTTGTTGATTCTGCAGCCAAACTTGTAGCCGTTGGGTATGGAATAAAGAAGTTGCAGATAATGCTAACAATTGTTGATGACCTGGTCTCTGTTGACACTCTTATTGAGGAACAACTTACTGTTGAACCAATTAATGAGTATGTCCAGAGCTGTGACATTGTAGCCTTCAACAAAATATGTAAGTATATTTAAAGTTTGTAATCAAGTAATCATTTAATGGACTATTTGTTCGAGATACGAATCCTCACTGTTGATTTATCCTTACCTTTGTTTCTCATTGCAGGATTGGAGCATGGAGTGTTCTAGTGTGAGAGGGGTTGCTAGGAAGATATTTTATATCTGCTCATATCTTGTTTCTTGGGGAATGATTTGAGACTTTATATTATCTTTGGTTATGATGTATTTTATTTAGCATTCCTTTGATGAATAATATGCCAGTCCTTTGTAGGTTTGATAAGACATCAGTTTATTATCATTCATATTCTCAGTTTTGTTATGTTGGTGCTTGGAAGTTTGTTTTGTTTGCTCAAGGATTTCATCTTTATGGTTCTCAAAAGAATCAATGGTTCAAGGATAATATCTGAATTTGATATATATGCTCCACACGACTGATATACCTAATAAAACATTTTGTAGTAAATTTTTAATTTAACATCACTCTCTCTTTTTCTTTGTTCCAAACCACATTACAAAATCTCCAAAATTAAGTAAAAACAAACCCATGATCTCATCCATCCAGACTCATGCGAGGAGATCTGTTATCCCATTGTGATAAAGTTCTTTAATTCTTCCTGTTGCAGTTTTTGTGGCAGGTTTCCAGTGTCTTTCACAAGAAATGCATCTGCATGGTTAAAATGACTACACTTATTATTAAACCGCAAAGTCTGGTCATATTGTGCCCTTAATCCTAAGAACAAAATTAAGCGCAAAATATGTACCTGATTCAAGATTGTGTTTATGCATTATGCAACGTACAATTGTAAAGAGCCGGGGTTGAGCTTAAGCTGTGTTGATCCTTAATACAATATTCTTTACATGCTGGACGACATTGATAGAAGGGCATACATTCTTGTAATAAGCAAAAATGCATACAATTTTGATAGCAAATAAGATCGATGACGACGTTCTCGTTAAGAGCTCTAGGTGACGCAGTGGGAGATAAGAGATGACGAGGAATAGACGACATTGTTGGTGTGGCTCTTTCAATATCTTAGACATATTTCATCAAACGGTGGTTGAGTGTGAGTGGTGTTGGTATGAGGAATATATCTTAGACATATTTCATCAACTACTTTAGTTGAGAAAAGGGAAGACAATGTTGGTCTTCCCAATACTACATGACTCTTGGAAAATGATAGTAGTTATTTAAGAAATAACATTTTTTTAAAATTAACAAAGTTAGGAAAGAAACTGGATTCTAGCGAAGAAAAAAACAACTACACTAAAGGCTCGTTTGTGACTGTTTACATTTGAAGAACTTTTACTCATAAACGTTTTTGTTAAAAGTGCTTTTATAGAAGCCTGTTGAAATTTTTTATTAAGAATCCAAATGTTTTTTTAAAAAGTACTTGAAAGTGCGTCCTCTTCGTAAAGAAGCACTTATTATTTCATTTGTCTACTGGTTGTGCATATTGTTAAGTTGGTGCAACCAACATTCTTTTTTCACCAAGAAATTTTTCCTGAACCTCAAAGAAATTTAGCTAGAAAAACCTTTGGTGGGAAGGGAAAGTTAGGATAGAAATTGAGGCAGAGGCAAGGCTGAAGAACAATCGCGAGCACATGTGATATTACAGAAAATGTAGCGAAGGAATTTAGAAAGGCCATTTTCCAAATTAAGCAAACATCTTATAATGAAATCAAGACAAGAACTTATAACAAGCCCTCATTGGAGTAATAATGTCCAAAAACACAAGATGAACACCAGACCACACTCAACACACATAATTGCTTAATTGTGTTATAAATATAAAAAAGATGAGACAAAAACTTGTTGCGTCTACCCAAGTGCAAGTAGTCACACGTAGTAATAATCTTGGAAGTCCAAGTATCGTATCCTCAAGGAGCAGGTAGGCAAATCTTTGCACATAAAGAAATAATTAAACGTACCAAAATAAAAGTGACAATCAAAATGGACAAGTAATTTGATTCGATTGTTGTAGAGATTGAGTTTAAAAAATGAAATATCAATAATGGAAATGCTAAGGCATCAATGTTCAATTCTTTAAGCAAAATATGTTTCATGCTCTTTAATCCAAATTAAACTAGATTAAAATTATCATTGAGAAACTTTAACCGGAAGATAAAGAAATTAAAACCAATTTAATTTTTCAATGTTATCTTTTATTAATGATTGTTTAGAAAATGGAGTTGCTTAATTTAAAAGCATGCTAAGTCAGTTCTTAACAATGAGAAAAATATAATTGAACTCATGAAAAGATAATAGCACTTAACATCAATCAAAATAAAAGGATATGAAAATATTGAAAAACCAAAAATAAAAGAATTTAGCAATTCATACCGTATATTGGATTAAAGAACAATTCACAAACTTACTCAAAGGATATTCCCTTTAGCCTTAACTAGAGTTCTAGCAACTCATTACAAAGGAAAACATAACTAAATTTTGAATGAAATGGATAAAGAAATATGTCGTAGTGGTCCCCTTGCCAAATAAGTTGATGGGTGATTTATAGTAGTCAATGAGGTGAGTGGGAAGTTAATACACTCGTGGTGGGTAATGAAGGGTTTAAGTGAGGGACTAATTGTATTAAACATGTGATGATGGTGGAGAGTTGGTGGAAAAGAAATAACGGTGAGGTAGTGGGTGTTAAATGGCTATGAATGACATGAAATAGGCTCTTTAGCTTCAACGGTTTTGTCTTCTCTTCTCCCTCTTTACTTCTCTTTATAATCACAATAATCCCACAATCAATTCTTTAATAAAATCCGCCAGCAATTCTCTTCACACCTGGCTTGAACCTGGACAAATTAATATATGTCTTCATCTTTTGGCTTTCCAACTTCCTACAGAAGATAAATTCACCTAATAAGTTCACCAAATTAATATAGAAAATTTATAAATCCAGTTGGTGAGAATAAAATGTAACATCAAGTGAAATTATATTTATTAAGCCAAAATTATATCATAAAGTCTCCAAAATAATATTAAAAAGATGTAATTTGAGACTCTCATCAATGAGATATCACTTTGTACAATCAAATAGTTCTTCATTCCTCATCGCCCAAATCATTGAACGCATCACGCAAATCATTGAGCATTTCATCCGATGTCTCCTCTACATGCAGATGAAATGAGTATCCATCAATAGGAAGAACCAAATTGTCCATACCACGAAGAATTCAGGAAATTCAAAACCCTCGCACATAAATTTACTAATATGAGACGCATGTGCTTTGACATTTCATTGTCGTTGTCATTGAAACCAGACCAATCTCTAGCGTCCAACATCACCAGTTCTTTGCATCCGCGCAGCAACGTGACAAGACCATCCCGATTAACTTTTGCACCCTTCAAATTTAAGTACTTGATATTAGGCACCAACTTCACAATTGACAATGCCTCACGTCCATGAACAGAGCCTTTGGACAAATCTAAACCATAAAAATTCTTGCAATGTGTTTGTATAATTGCAAGTATTTTCGCCAAATTTAAGCATGAACCTAATGATAACACCTCCAAATTTTTCCACTTGCCAATCGGCTCTAGGTTCGTGTGCTTGCAATGTGTTTGTATAAGTCCTGCCATCTTCCGTCGTCCATCTGCAAGAGTATGACAAGGAATTAAAAAAAAAGATCGAGCACTGAGACAAAAGGATTACTAAATAATAAACGGAAACTAGGAAAACAATCACCTTAAGTTGAAGAATGCAAGGCCGAATGCATATGGTAATCATTTATAATAGGAACCAACAAGAGAATTAATTGATGGAGAGTTGGAAAATTGTTCATTCAACAAGGACTTTTCGCATTCCAATGCAGTGCATGCTCTGGATGTTCAAAAGGACTTCTCGCATTCCAATGCAGTGCATGCTTTGTAGATTCAAAAGGACTTTGCACATTTCAATGCAGTGCATTGGTTTCGGAGGCTGATTAGGGCTAAGCACAGTTTGATTAACCGGACCAAGTGGTTGGAACTACCAAACTGAAACCGATCAAGTCGATGAAGGAAATTATGGGACCAACATCGACTAGCCACTCTCATCTACCAACCACAGTCGGTTCATGACCAAGCAAATGGTTCGTTGCAGGTCAGTTTCAGCGAAGAAAGAGAGCGAGAAGAGAGAGAAAGAGAGGTTGAAGTACTAATCATACATTATTGCAATACTTAACATGTGAAGCAATAGATGTCCTGAATAATGGGGATAGCGTAAAACGGCGCGGATGCTAGTGAGGGGAATTTATTCCACCCATCAAGGAAATGCCAATTAAACTCATTTGTTGAAGACCCGATTAAGAGGTAACCATTAAAAACTAGATCCCCGATTCACTAACGATTATTCATGGATTTTGCACACGTAAAGCTCTTAATTACCAATTATTGAACACTATAAATATGGCCACATATGCATGTCCTGCATGTTGTGTATTAACCATATGCTATTGTTGAATGGAATGGTAATGATATACCAAGGTCATAAACTCATACTTGCATAGGAAAGAGAATAAGTCAACTCTAAATTAGATCATGATAATCTTTTTAAAAGTAGTTTAGTCTGCAATGCATAGAACCCTTAATTTAGCCAATCACATATTCGTAGCATAAAGTTTTCCATACCTTCAACCACCATCTCCTTCCCCTCTCTCTATATAACCTTCAAATATTGGTGAACTTCCATCCGAGAGCAGAAAGGCATCTTCCATTTGATGCTGCACACATGAAGTAACAAGGAGTGGATAATGAGAAACAGAAATATATAAGTTTAGGGTCATCATCTATAATAAGGTAACAAATCAATTAAGCAACAATAAAATTATTTTTATAAGTAAGTGGTTTTGATGAAGTCTTACCTCCGCAACAGTCTTCTGCTTGTGAATGTGGTCGTTCTCAAACAAAATTATTAATGATTCAGGATCCAGGGAATGGTTTTGATGAAGTCTTACCTCCGCAGCAGTCTTCTGCTTGTGAATGTGGTCGTTCTCAAACAAAATTATTAATGATTCAGGATCCAGGGAACGGTGGTACACAAAGCATCAACCAGTTTCTGTACATTTGTACTTCTTTTGATCCTGAAGACAACTTCACTTTTCATCCTACAAGTGGAAACATAAAAATCACAAGACTAGAAATTGCAAGAAAAAGCATGATGCTAGATTGGCCCAAGAGATTTGACATTATTAATGGAATTGCTCGGGGGCTCCTCTATCTTCATCATGTAGGTCTTTTAAGTGTGCAGCGTAACCCGGCAGATAGGTCGAGCATGCCAGCTGCAGTTGTAATGTTGAGTGGTGAAGGGTCATTGCCTCAACCTCAAAAACCTGGTTTTTATAATGAAAGGGATCTCAATGAACTGGAAGTCGATCCTTCTTCTAAAGCATTTTCAGCTAATGAAGTCACAGTCCTTTTACACTAACGGAGGCTCGATAAACGATATTTCATGTTGGTGTGTTAATCTAGTGCTTTTGAAGTCAGTTTGAAAAGTTAAATATAATTAAGAGATTCCCAACCCATGCGTTAGCAAATGCACCCTCTAATTTTTTTATATTTGTTTTCTTAAGAGTTGAGGTGGAGTTCCCACTACAAAAACACAGACGCTGAAAAAAGAACTAATATAAAAGCTTAAATGAATTAGATTTTTCACTTGAGGTGGTGAAATATTTCAATTTTTTTTTCCTGTTCTTTGGTGGGTTGGTTTTGTGTTCCTATGCAAGAGGAGGAGGTGACAACTCTTATTATTATTATTATTTTTGCTCTCAGCAAACACGAGGGCATGATCAACTGTCAAAATCTATAACAGAAATGCAATATCCAAGGAATGAAAAGCAGTCCAACCAAGAAGAACCATCAATGGATGAATATTGAATGCATAAAGATTTATCAAGCTTCAAACAAGAAGAACCAAACCAATCAATCTATTGCTTAACCAAACCATAAATAAATAGTCAGAATTTGAGATTGGGGCCTAAAAATCGAACCTTGTTATTGGCAAGACCATAGAAACTCCATGATAGGATAGCTTCATCATTTTCCTTCCACTGAAGACAGACACCAAGTCAGCAAATTTTGTATTTTTTTCTTCTGCGCCATGTTGTCAATGCGAAGAGAGAAGAGAATAAGGCGGAGTTGGCAGAGGGAGGAATTGTCGTCGTTGTCGTTGGTGTGGTGAGGTGAACATGTCGTTTGGGAGAGAGCCAAGAGAGAAGAGAATAAGGTGGGAAACAGGGAGAGGAATGGAATTAGATGAATTAAGAGTCTCATGATCTCTTCTTCTATGGACCTGACTTGTGCTTCACTGCTTCGGCTTCCCAAACTCAAGCTCAAATTTGCAGCTAAATTTGTTCAATTTCGGGTTTTAGACTTTCAGTCAATCGTAGAGTTCGAAAAATTGGCCTAGGTGGGCGGCTAGGCGGCTAGGCAGTCACTAGGCGGGCGCTAGGACTCGGAGGAGAGAAGGCTCTGCCTCGGCAGACATTAAGACCGAGTCTTTGAAGCTTGGAAGCACTTATAGAGAAGCGAAATGGTTGTGACTGCGAGTGCAAGCTTTGTGTTCTATTATCTGTCCCTTCATTTCACTCACGCATCACATTCCTCGGAGAGTGCAAGCTTCGTGTTTGTGAGGAATATATTTAAAGAGTATAGCCGTGCGGCTATACTTTTAAAATATTCGGATGTACTATAGTTTGAAAGGGCGTATAGCCGCGCGGCTATACTTTTAAAATATGTGAATATATTTGAACGGCTATACTCTTTAAATAAACAATTTTGTCATATTATTTTAGGGTTTAGGGCTAAAATACCATTTTAGCTCACTGGGCTAGAGTTATTTCTTCAATTATTTTATTTATACAAGCGATATTAGTGCTCAAAATGCTCGAATAGATTAATTTTTTTTATATATAATTTTTAAAGAATTCCTAGAATACCATATAAAGAAATGAGAATATATATATAATAGTTAAATGTCAAATCTCTGGGTTTATTATTTGCATTAGCACATCCTATCGAGTAATGGTTAACTTAACTTACTTCATGCTGGATTTGGTTTTCATCTTATTAAGGTAAAAATTGTTACCCCAGCCAACAATCACAGAGAGATGGGAAAAGAGCACAGTAACTCCATGCCAAAAATTGTTAACCCTTGGCCTTGCTTTGCCTTCCATTACACGAGGAGATAGTGTGTATTCATAACAATTGGTCTGTTGAATTATTGATCAAGTATTAAATTTGCCGATTGGCAACTCCCCTTTTTATTTTCTCTTTAATTTCCAAGTACAACGTCAACTTGTTTTTATTTATATATTTTTTATAAATTTTTTATAGTACAAGCAATAGTCTAAAGGGGAGGGAGATTTCTCACACACACACACACAACTATGATGTCGTGGTTCGAACATGAGATCTCTGGTTTGCAAGTCATTGCCATTTTCCACTGAGTTAGACCCCGTTTACTTGTATAATAAACAGTAGATATACATATGATTTTCTGCATTTGTTTATAAATGCAAACTACCATTAAACACATGTACTACTAAAGCATAAAACTGCACGTCTTTATGGGAAGATATTTTCATACCTAAGCTACTGTTGACCCTTCACATACGTCGCAAATTGTAAACCCATGACCTTCACAATATGGACATTTTGCTCCCTCTTCCACCCAATCCAAGAACTGCTGTCATTTAACAAAATAATTAAAACTTCATCCTGGATGGATAATGCTCGAAAATGAGAATACTAATCTCTGTTTGAAACCTCTAACCTGTTCCATCACATACTGCAACAAAGAAATACAAATAAGCTACCAAGGGGACTGAGGATAGTTGAAACAAAATATGCCAAAGTACAAAAATAAAACTAATGCATATCATCATCAAAGCCATTGGTGTTCAACATTATATTTAAAAATCAGATCAAACAAAATAAATATACAAATACATAGTATGAGTGGATTTAGAGTACTTTAGCGTAGCAAGGCAATGGTTTATAAACTTGAATACAGTGACTAAGACGGGAGACAGACAGGAGGTACCTGTGCACAATAAGCGACCCTCCCCTCGACAAGTAAGACACCTTCTTGTGGTATTCATTGTCTTGCTTTCACCTCCTATTTTTTTGGTTCCTGCTAAGTCTAGAAGAATCTTCCCAGCGGTTCTCTCCAAGGAGAAAAACACGATGCTCAGATACCTCTACTTCTGTAACACCTTCTTTCACAAGTGTTTTCTGGACCTCTGAAATTTCTGTTGCAGAAGTAACTGCAGCTCCATTTGTATCTTCCTAAACAACAGAACCCACGCAACCATTAGAAGAATTACGATGTTTCAGCCTATGTAGTGGTTCGCTATAGCTTATAGAAACATGATCATGTTGCTAGCTCAAGGCTAACCAGGAGAAGAAAATCAGTTTACCAATATAATCAGCTTCATTTATTAGTATCCAAAATAAGTTACGGTGTGTTACCAGTTACCACAGCACATTACGTCATTGTCATATCGTATTTATTTGCATGTTAAGTGATTGTCTCATGAACTGGAACCAAGAAACCTCATGTCTGAGTTACTGAAAATAGAGTCGGAGCTTCAGGTCCGTTTCTCAATTAAGTAACAGAACTTCTTGGTTGGTGCTTAGTACTGTTTGCTACAATTCTTTACAATCTGGTTGAAGAAAATGAAGGCTTAGTTCACTTCAAATTGAACCATCAAATGAGTTTTTGGCTCCTCTTGCGGAATGCAAGTAATGACTTACCAAACCATTATGTTCAGTTCCAAGTGAGGAACGATATATTGGTACTGAAACTTAAAACATCAATGGCTTCCACTTAATAAAGGCTAATGGTATGTCGTCAAAAGGCTATACCTATACCTTTTGTGTAGCAGTCAGAGTACTCCCTTTGTTATCCAGACCCTCAATTTGTGCCACCATATATAATTGTTCAAGAAGTTCTGCAGTCACTATGCCATCTTGAGGGGCATCTAAGAAGGCCTGTCAAACAAGAGATTACAAGTTGACTAACATATATATTTTGCGTTGTGAAATTTTTGTTCAACTTGGTGATTCTGAAATTTTACTCTTCATGCATTATACACAGTAACATCTAATGATAATTGAAACTTACTTGCCAAGTCTTGACAGCACGTTCGGTCCCGCTTGAGAAGCTGGAAAACTCCATGTCTTCCTCACCCAAGTAAAATCCTAGTTTTTGCAATGCTTCCTGTCAAATAACAGGAACATTATATTAGAACAAGTCGAAATCACAAATATTACATCCAAAAACGAAGCGAATACTATAGAAAAGGAAATAACCACACAAACCCAGTTACAGAAAAAGAAAAGAAACAAAAGTTAACTACTTTCTATACTAAAGAGAAACTTAATACCCCCCTTGTAAGTTGTAATAAACTGTATGTTGCTCAGTTTTCAATTTACCAAATTTAAAAGTACCATCTTATTATTCAAAGACAACACTAAATCATAAACAAAACACAAGAAATGAATGATAGACTCTGAAAAATCAAAACTCGCCTTTCAAAAGCAAGCAGACCTGCATAGCTCGGACCTCTTCACCTTCCGACCCCTTCCTCAAAGCATTTCTTCTCTTCTTCTTCTCCTTCACTTCCGGAATGGCAGACACCTCCTCAATCTCCTCCTGAATATGGTCCAATTCTATGGCTCTGGAACTAGCTAATATTTAGCTAATATTCTGACCTCCAAGTATTTAGCTAATATTCTTTATGACTGCTTAAAGAGCACCATACGACATCTACAGTATATAGGAATAGAGCCACACTAAATATAGACTATTACACTTAGAGACATTGGAAAATAAACAGCCACAGTCATTGGGAAACCAAACCACCGACTCCACACACCAACTCACTGACTAAGACCCAATAATTCTAACAATCAGAATTTTCTTCGTCAAAATCTGCAACAAGTCGGCGATGTGGGGCTAGGCGGGGGCTAGGAGGGCGCTAGGCGGCTAGGCGGTTAGGCGGGGGCTAGGCGGCTGGGCGGGCCTCCTAGGCGGGTTGGGTCTTTTTTCGATGCCGAACCCGGAGGACGAAGCAGCCCAAACCGAAGAAAACCAATTGAAACTTGAGTTTGATGGAGAAGCGAAATGGCTGTGACTGCGAGTGCAAGCTTCGTGTTAATATTTAAAGAGTATAGCCGCCCGGCTATACTCTAAATATTCGAATATATTAATATTTAAAGAGTCTAGCCGTCCGGCTATACTTTTAAAATATTCGAATGTATTTAGAAAGTATAGCCGTGCGGCTATACCCTTTAAATATACATTTTTGTCATATCGTTTTAGGGTTTAGGGCTAAAATACCACTTTAGCCCATTGGGCTAGAGTTATTTCTACAATTATTTTATTTATACAAGCGATATTGGGGAATGAAAATTTAAATTCTTTCTGATACCTCCCATTCTAATGATTTCTAACTATTAGCCCATTAAAACCCAGTTCTTCTTCCCCTCTGATGTCTCATCCGCTCCTTCCCCGCTAGATGGCCGCTCTTGGTTCAGGTTTAAAGGCAGTACCTGATTGCTGTCTCTCCCTTCTGGGGCAGAGTGATTTTGTTGATTACTTTGTGAAGAATCAATTTCTGTCTCTCTCTTCTGGGGCAGAGTGACTTTGTTGCTTACTTTGTTGATTACTTTGTTTGTTGTTCTGGTTTGTTATTGTTCTATGTCTTTGTTTCACAGCCGAGCTCTGGTAGGTTTGTTTCTTTTGGGAGTTGATTTTGTTTTTTATTACTTATATCCTTTTTAAGTTTTGTAGATTGCTGTCTATTGAGTATGCTCTTTCGCAATCTCTAGTGACTACTAGGCAGGACCATGAGGGCTTTAGTGATGATATTGATGTGCTGGCGGACTTGCGTTCGGACTTTCATTTTTGTTTGTTGAGGTGGCTCTGAGAGATGATGGAGATTGTGTGGGTCGATGCTTGCGGGTCAGAGTGAGAGTTAATTTTACCCAATCTCTTTGGAGGGGTATAAATATTTCCTTTTCCGATATTGGTGTCAAATGGGTTGATTTCACTTATGAGCGTCTGCCTGAACTCTGTCATGATTGTGGGTGTTTGGAACATCGGACGCTGGACTACTCCCGGCCTTCTCTAGATCTTCGTGTGGGTGGAGTGAAACCTTAAACTAGCATTTGGCACGCTACTTTGGAGCCTTTTGGTGGTCCAAGATTTCCTAAAAGACAAACTCGGGATCGGTCTGATCTTGTTTGCGGTCATGGAGGACACGATGGATGTTGGTGATCATCGCCTTCCTGTTCGTTTCTCTGGCGTGGATGTGCCATCGGTTGAGACGGTTGGTATTAAGTCAGTTACTAGTGGTTGTAGCATTCTTCCTAATAACATCAAACAGTTATCAGTCACGTGGTTTTCTTTTGCCTTATTCTATTTTTAGAGGCCCAGTTTTCTAAGCCTGTTGGATTGGAGCTTTTCTGCCAAGTTTACTTTTTGTCCAACCCATGGATTTTAGTCTTCGGGGCTTTTATCCTTTTTCCTCGATTTCTTCTGTTAGTGCTGGTGGACTTGCGTTCGGACTTTCGTTTTTGTTTGGTTAGCAAAGTGTTCTCTATTCGTTGTTATCATCATGGTGTTTAGAGCTGGCAAACGGGTCGTTTTAGCGGGTTTCGGGTCGTTAACGGGTTAATCCGTTTTCTTAACGGGTTAACACGAACACGACCCGTTAAGTTAACGGGTGACAAATACTAGACCCAAACACGACCCGTTACTATTCGCGAATATCCGACACGACCCATTAACCCGTTAAGAATAAACCCAGAAAAAAAAAGGAAAAAAAACACATAGCCAGCAACCATTGTCTCTCTCATTTTTCTCTCAATTTCCATCTCATAAACACCATCCATAAAACTTTCATGACCATCCAGAAAACTTACATAAAGAAAAACAAGAAGAGAAAAAAATGGCTGATTAGATTAGATTATTTATATATAAAAGAAGACAGAGAGGAAGAGACGAGAGATGCAGATAAAAAGTGAAGAAGAAAAAAAAAAAGAGATGGAGAATGACGGAAAGAGGAAGAAGGAAAGGAGAAAAAAGAGATGGAAAGAAGAAGAAGAAGAAGAAGAAGAAGAGAGTGGGAGGTCACAAGAAGAGAAAAAAAAATGGTTGATTAGATTAGATTAGATTATTTATCCAAAAAAAAGACAGAGAGGAAAAGACGAATAAGAAGAGAAGAAAACAAAGGAGAGATGGAGAATGACGGAATGAGGAAGAAGAAAAGGAAAAATAAAAAAGAGATGGAGAGAAGAAGAAGAAGAAAAGAGAGAGTGGGAGGTGAGAGACAGTAAACGGAGAGAGAAAGAGGAAAGATGGAAAAGGAATATAAAAAAAAGAGGAATGGTGTTGGAGTTGGAGACGGATATTTTTTTAAAAACACATTTAGCAAAACTACCAAATTACCCTCCTTAACGGGTGGATGCGAATATTCGCGAATTGACCCGACCCAACCCGTTAGCTTAACGGGTGGCTAACGGGTTCACCCGTTGTCAACCCGACCCATTAAGCTCAACCCAAATACTGATAATTTCGTGCGAATTCGTGTCGTGTTAACGGGTCGTGTGCAATATTGCCAGGTCTAATGGTGTTTTCAAAACTGTGGTTGGGTACCTCTGGGATTTCAGTTTCTTTTGTTCGTGCTGATTTCCCCAAGTCAAATTTGTCCTTCGTCTATTCCTTATCCAGGTTTTCCAAGTCTATTCCTTTGGTGGTGTGCCTTCCAATTCGGTGGTGATTAGCCAAGTACAATATCTTCCTGCTGGTCGAGGCTATTGGAAGCGATTTCCGTGACTGAATAGTGGGGTTGAATCTTATCTTCCCTTGTCGGATGTTACCAATACTGTTGTTCCCTTGGGGGCTCATCCTACTAAGTCCGGTATGGGGTGCGGAGATTACGGGTCCTAAGAGAGTTAAGGTGCTTCTGTCTCAAGAAGTTCAAGTTTGGCTAGAGGATGGTCATTTATGGTTTTTTGATGTTTTGGCCAATGACAAGTTATTCTCTTATTTTTAATTTTATACTGGATGTGATGTTGTGGTACTCTTTTTCCTTGGCCGGATTTTCCTCCATATGGGGGTTTTTAAAGGCAAGGTTTTAACGAGGCCACTCTTGTTTGATCGGTTCATAATTGTATATCATTTTGTACCCTTCTAGCTTATGATTTGGTTATGTTTTTTAGTTAAACTACTGCTTTTAATCATTTTTGTGTTTATCTTTCAGTTCATTGAGCTTTAGGTAACAATGATGGCTTTGGATAGGAAATGATGCAATCCATGCATGTTAAGGCCTGATTTGGGTGAATGGAAGAAGAGCTTAAAGACAAACTAATTTTGGCTACAGCCCCTTGCCAGCCCAGTTTCTTAGGTCAACTTCTTGGCCTTGGATCACCATGCTCTGGGGCTCGGATGAGGTGATGATCTTCATGAAAGTTGTTCCAATGGGTGTGCACTATAACATATCCAAATTTCAGCCCAATTGAACATATCTGGAGTCCTTAGCCCGTCCAACACTGAACCCTGCTCAGGAAGTTTTGCAGCTGCCAGCTTTTAGCCATGTGCCTCCTTTTAGCCATGTGCCTCACCCCAGCTATAACTGACTTTGTACCCAACATAATGAGTGAAGTAGGGAGGCATTCCAGCTATGAAAGTATAAAGGAGCAAGTTGGTACATGTTGGAGCTATTATAGAGAAAGCATGTGCATGCATGTGAAGCAAAGAGAAAGGAGAGAGAGAAGAATGAGGAATGATGAGAGGGATTTTGCTTCAGCCTTTGAACGTGGGAATTTAATTGGCAGATCACTTTGGAGCTGGAGATCAGGTTTTGAGCTATTAAAGAGAAGCATGTGCATGCATGTGCATGCATGTGAAGCAAAAAGAAAGAAAAGAAATGAAATGAAGTCAATTCCAGTCTCTGTTCGGCAGCCAACTTGCAAGGCCCAAAATGCACACTTATCCTGCTCCGATGGGAATACTTTCTTCATAGAAGTTGTTCCAATGGGTGTCTAATATAACATATCTAAATTTGAGCCCCATTGGATACGTTTTGAAACCTC